>APFE030773103.1:0-23306 GCA_000404065.3 Pinus taeda | reverse complement strand
CTTCATCAAAAAGCTCATTCATGACCATGTTCTTGAAGTGCAATATTGTTCAACAGATGATCAGGTTGCAGACATCTTCACAAAGGCTCTCACAGAGGCGAGGTTCACTAAACTTCGATATATGCTTGGAGTTCAGGAAGTTGTCACTAAGGGGGGATAGGCTCTAGTGCCTCCTTCCTTCTCCTATTGTGTCATATTTGTAAATCCTTCAATTCTATCCCAAGTTGTTCTTAAGGGGGGATGTTAGGATATTCCGGCACATAGGAATAGTTAAGTTCAACTTGGTCTAGTATAGAGTTAGGTTAGCGTTAGGTAAAGTGTGTTTCTTTACCGTTGTACATTTTGTAACTTACAATCCGACGGTCACGATATGTAGTGATCCGACGGTTCATTCTCTCCTCGGTATTACCGACACTTGATCCGTGGGTTGACACCCGATTGGTCATGAATTCTATTTAAAGCGCATGGAGGGTCATTTGTAGGTTAACCGTGCATGAGAGAAGCTTATGTAAATTTTCATTCTTTTATTAATAAATTGCCTGTAGTAGCCACGTTGGCGCAGGCCGTGGACTGTTTCCCTCTCTGAGGGTTTTAACCACGTCAAAATACTGGTGTATTGATCTGTGATCTGTTTGTGAGCGGTGTCCTTTTGGTGTTCTGTCTGAGGAACTTACCCTGTAAATTCCTACGAAGGATTGCGGTTGGTCTAGAAACTAGGTCTACTGAGATGGAAATGGATCTTTCAAAATAGTTGCAGTCACTTTTAATAAACAACTAACTTTGGAGTGTCGAGGACAACCCTTGGTACAATGGTCTTCCTGACAAATGAGGCAAGGATATTTTTGCTTTTTTTTGGAGGCATCATCAATAGATGACTTGGGAGAATCCTATTTCGTGGTATCAGATTTTTCTTTTCCTTTACCCTTTTTCTTAATTTTTTAGGCTTTATCTATCGTGGTAGACTAGATGACACTAACTTCAGAGGTTTTACCAGGATTTGATGGATTTTTCAAAGGATGGCTAGAACCAATATCTGAAACAGAATTTTTCTTTGAAGAAGCTTTGGTGGAAGTCTGAGACACTGATCCAATTATACCATCAAGAGGTGATACATCGATAGACTTTGAAGATGTCGAATCCAAAGATGGTCTTGGAGCATCAGGCAACATTTCGTATAGCATGACAGATTAGGAATATACTAAGTCTAAATATTAGGCATGGGAAATATATTGGTCCTTGGTAACACATCCACCCATTGCTATATCTTTAGCTATTTTGTTTACGAATGACTTGGTGAATCATTCAATTAAAAACTCATAAGGAATTTCAAATTCAATGAAGTGAAGCCGACGTCTCCATTCATGGATATGATCAGAAATATGGGTCACGGTATCTTACTTTAGAGATGTGAGAAAATGAGTACTAGTTTCATATTGAACCGATAGCTTGAAGTGGGTGAGGAATGCCATAGCCAAAGAGTTAAAGTCTACATAGGTACCTTGAGGAAACTCGACATACCACTTTATGGTATTTCCTTTCAAGCTTCGCTGAAAGAGGCAAAGATGAATAGAATAATCAATGTAAGAATTGGAAGAACACCATAGTTGATATGTCATCACATGGGCTTGAGGGTCCTCTTTAGGTTTTCCTTCGAACTTGGGGCAATCATTTGGAATTTTAGTAGGAATTGGAGGCCAACAAGGTGAATGAAGAATGGGATCATTAGTAAGCCTCGAGACATCAGACAATTCCAATGTAGCTAAAAATGGAAATTGTTGATTAAAAGGCATATAAAGCCTTTGAGGAGGCCCTTCCTACGGGTTCCAGCCTTGTTGGTAAGTATTCTATCCCCAAAGTGGAGGATTTTGACTATAGGGGGATTTTGTCCCCACTAAGGGGTACCTTGACCATAAGGTGGATTCTGTTCGAGGTAGGGTCGATACTCACCTTCCATAGGTCGTTGATAACCATAAGGAGGATAGAAATTATGTGTGACATATGGATTGTAAGGTTGTTGCACTTTTTGACCCTAGATATGAAGAGATTGGCCTTACTTTTGCATGGGTTGACTTTTGTCTGCAAGGTTTGACCTTTTTGTTACAGATGTTGAGCTTACTGTTGTAAGGGTTGAGCTTGTTGCTGCAAAGGTTGGCCCTGTGGATATAAGGGTCGATTAGGTTGTTGAACAAACTGTGTTTTCTATTGCAAAGGCTATTGATACTACTGAAAAGGTTTCTCCTTGCTATTATAACAGTTGTTGGATAGTTCCTTAAGGGACTCCCTGTAGGTATTGGTAAGTTCCAAATGGGATTTGACCATATGCATTGGGAATGGAAGATTGACCAGGTTGCACATTAGGCCCTACTTGTGGAATATAGGGTGGATTTTGTAGTGCTTGTGAACCATATGGAACATAATATTGTTGGAGTGGTATCTGGGCCATGTAAAGCTATTTATATTGGATATTAGCTGCCTCGGATGAACCAACGGGGTTATGAATACCACTAGGATAAGGTTGATTGACTCCAACCATGTGAGGTTATGATCCACTCACATGGGTTCCACCTAACACAAGAGAGATATTTGGATTCCCCCCCCCCCAAGGCTGTGAATAAGGCAGTGGTACATGTTTTCAACTTAATGGAGGGACTGAGGAACTTACACATGCATGAACTGAAACAATCAATTGTACTGGAATGGAAGGTTGAAACGACCATAAAGGTTGCCACGAAATGGTTGGTTGAATGGGAACTGACGTAATGGAAGTTTGTACAAGTATATGAGAGATAATGTTAAGAATAAATAGACTAGAAGTAGGCATAACATTTGATGACCAAATAGGATTTTGGGACAAAGAGGAAGCACTCAAAGTTTCTAAAACTAATTGAGCCAAAGTTGTATAACCATATGGAAGCATAATTCCACTGGTTTCAAGAAGTGTTTGAGATGAAACTCTTCCCGTAAAAGGAAAGCCTTCAGGAGGATACTGATATTCTTTCTCTTCATCAACATGAGGAGTGTGAGTAGTGGAGACTTATGGAGGACCTCGAGGAGAGGTTGGAATATCACCTTCTGAATCCATGGGTGGAAACAACTGGTGAGGAGGAGTCTGAGATGTACGAGGAGATAACTCCAAAGGAACATTAGATTGATCATATGGACTATAAGGACGCTGATGAGATATCACAAAAGGATCAAATAATAGATTCAGAGGGAATAAGACAAACCTTTGTGGACTCTCGGGGGTTTCTGGATCAGACTCTTGAGGTGACAAAGAATCTGGAGGTGGTCGACGAGAAGTAAGGGATTGGATGCTTGGGATAATCCCAAGTTAAAAGCCTTGAACTTTAAGTGACTGCGGAAGTTCTGGATGAACTCCTTATGATGAGCCTTCAGTATCAGAAAACGAAGGGGGATTGTAGGGTGAACTCAATGGTTCAGCCACAATTAATTTCTCTCAAAAGGAGAAGAAGATGAGATGATTCGTTGAGGGCTGATTAAAAATAAAACAAGGAATTACTCAATATGGGGCCAAGAAGCAACTGCATGGGTTCAATATGTTATCATTGGCAGTTAATTTTATGGCACGAAACAAAAAATAAATCAAAATGGGTAATACCAGGCAAGAGGGTTTACCAAGTAACCATGAACCTTTATATACACCTTAGCTGAAACCAAGGACTTGACGTATGACAACCGATCTCCCTGAATGTGTGTTTGGTGTATCAAGTTTATAAGGCAGCTAAATTGGTTACCTATGGCTAAAGGATAGCAACCTAATGGGGTCTCCCAATATATACTCAATGGTATGGGGAGCACAAGTCTGTGTTAGTGCTATCTAATGTAGAATCATTCAATGAGAGTGTCCCTATATACTTATCATACTGAAGTGCCTTTGATATACCCAAAACTACTAGAGAACCTTCTATATACTTCCATGCTGGGATGAGATTTCACCCCTGAGATACATTGTAGGCAGTTAACAATAGTTGTTATGTTTAAATACGCCAGAACACATCTCTAGCCTAGACCTCTAGATATTTGCATTATGTGAAAAATGCTCCTTAGGTTAATTGAGGTAAATTTTTATTTTAATCTTGTATTAAGTTTCAATTTGATGTCTCGACAATGTCACATGTTCCTATAATGCAACTAAATGATGAAAATGAAATCTTTTAATTCGATGAAGCTAAACTAATGAAGGAAGAGAGACAACCAAATAATGCATCAAACAATAAAAATGCATCAACACAATTCTTTCCAATGCAAAATGAAAAAACGAAATCTAATCTTTGATTTCACTAACAAATGCAATTCCAAGATGCAATCCTCTAAGAAATTAAAATCAATTTCCTTTCACTAAGATGCACTAATTATTTTTTTCTTTTACTTTGATTCAATCAATGCAAACTAATGTAATGAGTGAATGAAAATGCCAACTCAATGAAAATTTATTTCACTTTATGGTTTCGAATCCAAAAAATGTCTCAAAAATACTTAAATGATGAAATTTTTCACTTTTTCTTTTCGAAACATAAGAATGAAAACTAGTACTCTCTTTCAGTCCAACCAAAGAAAAAAATTTGTAATCTATGCTTGACAATGGAACTAAAACAATCTTCAAAGCATCAATATGGCTTGATACTAATGAAAACAACTTCACATCAATGAACCAAAAGAAGCTTGAAAACAATGTCCTAATTCCAGAAAGAATCCTGAATGGAAGCAATCAATCTCAGTGAAGTAGACCAAATAGTGAGTGGAGGGTGACCTAGAAGCCCTAGAAACCCTAGAAGGAAATCAAGCCTCAAACACATATTAACAAAGTCAAGATAAAATGACAATCATACAAGCATAACAACTAAGACAAATACACTATAGACAAACTGGTAAATCAATGATAGAGACCCTAAGTTTTCTTTATCCTTTGGGATCAACGCACCAATTATAGGAAAAAGGGAAATGCAAGGGATATCAATGCAACTGTAATTAAAAAATAAGCGATGGAAGTGCGACTGTTAAATATAAACACATGATGGGTGAGAAAAATAAAGAAAAATAAAAAATCTCCAAGACTAGAACAAATTGGGTGTCCTCAAGCAATAACTAGTGAGTGCACATATCTACAAAGAAGCAACCAAGCCAAGAAACTGACGGTTGGCCAAACTCATCATAGATTTTGATTGAAGGAATGGATGGAAAGGGTAATAGTGTCCCCAATGGAGTCACCATTTTGTTTTCTAGGAAAATCCTCTATGCGAATAGAGGCGATCCCTCTAGCCCAATGAGTGGGACTAGCAACCTACGTGACAATCTACAAAACACTTTCCTAAATTACAATCGAATTGAGAGAAGAGGAAGATGGCCTACCTCGTTCTAATGCTGTAACATCCTCCTTTGTTGAAGACCTCAAATCACTTGCACCTCGGACGCAGTCCTACTGCTCATAGCATTTGAATGCCTGCACAAGAGATCAAAGACACAACGAAGCATACAAATACAAATAGCATAATTGAAATTAATCCACTTAATAGATCAAGGAGAATTAAAATAAATGATGCAATGACACACACATTTATGGAAAGTAAACCAAGAGTTGTATATATTAATAGAATAAAGGAGGAAGCATACAACCAATCCTTGATGTCAATAAGCTCTCCTTGAGTTAATGTCCAAGTCCATTCTCAATCTGTTAGGTCCTTATAATACTACTGATGCCCCCATTAATATTGTAATTGCATCCCTTATTAATATTTTTGTGCCCCTATGTTGTGGCTAGCAACACCCCCCCTTGTTCATTTAAGTGTTGTCCAAAATACTAAATGAATGGGGACCCTTAGTTAAATTTTTAAGAAAAAAGAAAGTTTTTCCTTTCTTCAAAATAAGGTTACCATCGTAAGCTTAGAAAGGTCTTTTGATATTTTTAACCTAAGTCTACAATAAGGGAAATATCTTTAAAACCGCTTTGAAAAAAAGATAGGAAATGCCTCCATTTCTCTATAATATCATTATGCGCAAGACCCTCGTGTTAAGCATAACATCGCATCGCAATGAAGTAATACTCATAAGGAAAAACTTCAAGATTTACTGATCTGTGATAACACCGATCGCAAGATCGTAGATCACAGATATGAACTGGCAAGATTTGGCAAACATTAAACTTCCGCGACTTGCGATGTTGTGATCGCTGTGATGGTGCAATCTGCGATGGTTTGATCTGTGATCTTGCGATTTGCGATGGCGCGATTTGCGATGTTATGTAAGCAAATCATAAATAATTTAATCACGAATCCTTCGGGCACGCCATTCAAGGAAAAGCCACTTACCATAATCTGACTCAAGATCATGCGTTTTTAATGATAGTAAATGAATTAGTTGTCAGTTATTAAATGAAATGAAGACGCGTGCTTTTGTAAAGAATTGCTTCACGTAAAGTGGCATATTTGATATATCTGTTGCATTTAAAACTCTCCCATCACCTTTCTTAATCAATCATTTCCACTTCACTCGTAATCTGCAGGAACGAAGAGCTAAAACGATTCAAAGCCAAACACAGGAGCAAATGGGAAAGAAAAATAAAGCTCAAGGCTCTGAGGCGAAGGAAAAGACAAAGGAGATGGCGCCCTTGTATACAGACACTGCCTGCAACAGAGATGTAGGGATTTCGACATGGTAAAGCATGTACAGGCTGCTGGAGGAAGAAAATCCTAGAGTAATGAAGGTTGATACTGTCGCGGGCTCACAACGCTCTTCCGAGGCGTCCTTAGAGGAGCTAGCATGTTCATTTCTTCATCGGGTAGCAGCTAGGACCAAAATTATACCATACATGGATATGATCAAGTGGATACTTGACAATGCAGAGTTGAACAACAGAAAATTCAAGGTTCAAGGACATGGGCTCATCGGGTCATTCGCCGCGCAAGATTTAAAGCTTATGTATCATCTCCCTGAACCGCAGGGAACTTACAATGCACAATTCGTCAAGAAATTTGCGGAAGAGAACCCAAACCTAGAAGAGACCACCAAAGATTGGTCCAGAAAAGAGGAGCCACTCAAAAAGGACAAAAATGGTATGTACAGCACGGGTTCCCTCACCTCTCCGTATTGTTTTGCTGCAGCCATGCTTTGTAGACTATTCGGGATGCCAGACATCAATAAATTTTCTTCTGAATGGCTACCACTAATAGACGCTGCCACAAACGCTGATATTATGGATTGGGCCAAGATCTTTTCATATAATCTATACACGGCTGTTATGAATTACCGATCTAAAAGATCCTTGTCTCAAAGGGTCTATCCTCCTTTTTATCTGTCCGCATATGTTATGGATATGAAATACTTAGCTTGGCAGGATGAAGAGGAGGGGAAAAGAGCAAGCGCATCCAGAATAAACGAGAATCATAAATAATTTCTCTTTAATAAATGGGATGATCAAATCAGGCAGGCGGAACAAGCAGCGGAGACAACGGCCACACAGGCGAACATTCTTATCGACTATGTAAATGAGAATTTACACAGGTCCAACTTAATCGAAGAGACCACCCCGGGGTACCTACCAAATAGACTATGACTGGAAGTAGAATGGAAGCAGAAGGCGCAGGAAAAGGGAAAAGCGATCCAGACATTGAACAGGTTAAATTGGGAGTGTTACTGGGCATACTTGGTCAAGCCACACAGTCAATGGATGACTGTGAAGTGCATCATAAACGCAGCCGAAAAAGTAGTGCCAACTCTCGTAGATTCTATTTTCGCAGCCCAGCTCAGGGCAGAAGTCAGCCAGCCGACTCTTCTCAAGCCCATGATGAACACTTGCAGTTTTATGGACCAAGTTCAGAAGTAGCCTTATTTTAGAAATTTGTTTTTTCTTTTTATTAGATTAGAAAAAGGAGGGTCATTTGAAAACCGCATCCTAAAGTTTTGTAAAGACACTATTATTAGAATTAGGAAGTAGTATTTTAACCCTTCTCATGCATTTAGAGAAGGGTCCAGAAATTTGTCAAAAACTTGTCCTCGGAACATGCACTTCTGCACCCTCAGAGGAGGTTTTGATGAATGGATGGATCGAGATTTATTAATGCTTGCATTTGATGTCTGCTACTGATGTTGCACTTTTGTACTCTTAGTAGATGTTAGAACATGTAGAGATAAATCGTTTTTGCTTGAAGTTTATGAGTAGGATTAGTCATAAATGGTACTTTTATCTCTTGGCCATTTCTACTTATATTCTTAAAGTGATTTACAGTTTTCAATTGTTTATATGTTATTGCATGAATGTATGAGTTACCATTTGGCACTTCTGTACAGTGGAGTCATTTATTTATGTCTGATATATGAATAACTTATTATGCGATGTGCTGTTCACAACTATTTTGCCTAACTTCTTATGCAAAGTGGTTTATCTTAATTGATTTCTATTCTTATGATAGCTGAATGATCTTTATTACCAGTTATTGTTTGAAATCTCTTTAGATCGCATAATAGAAGATATACACCCCGGGTTAGCATAGATTAGATGTGTTGTTTCTCATTAGATTACAATAGCATAGAGTTAGTTTAAGAATCTGAATTAAATTAGCTTTAAGTACTCTTAGATCAGCTTCATCAACTCTAGACACACACACACCCTTAGATTGGGAAACTGGTCCCATTATCCCCAGTCGGACCCGGTATACCAAACGGATAAGGAGCTTCCAACCAAGGTCCGGACCAGGTGGGTATCCCCCTTGTTGTCGACCCGATTTTCAGGGCTTCAACAACTCCATAAAGAAGGTTTTCACCTCAAGAGATTCGATCCCTCTTGGCACATGATAGATTCAAAGTTAGATGGATCTAGGTTGGTGGCAGATCAATTCAACATGTCATCAATTGTTTATGGTGAATCAACCCAATTAGGGAGCCAACGTCGTACCGTGGCCTACGAATCCCGTTGAATGTAATGGTGTCGTTGTTGTTTCCCTGCAAAATCAAACTTGAACTCCAACCACTGTCGTACTCGATTTCCTCGGGATTGAAACAGTTGCCAATGTTATTTCAATTGTGGAGTATTGGAATTGACAGATTTCTGAGGTACAAGCAGACTCTAACAACTGTGGTAATGTTATATACAAGACATTCACTATTTATGTGCGTTTCCAGGGAGCGATTGCTAATGCCATCTTTTCTTGTGCATGGAAAATAAAGAATTCACTTGGTTGTGATTACTGGTGGAATATGCTTATTCTGTTAGCCCTTCTTCTGTCAACCCTTGTTTTCTCGACAACGATTTTCATTGTCCTTTACGAGTTCATGCAACAATTCAGGATGCTTGAACTTGAATGACAATATCGACAAGAACACAAATTATTCGCTACTAGACAATTGTCTTCAAGATGGAAGATTGACAAGGAGTTGGCTATTCCTATTGTCCAACTATATAAGAGGGTTCGCGGTATCTGGAGATTGTACAGAGTCATATTGGTAACTACTACAATGTGCATTTATGGTCATTTTCATCATTTTCTCAGCATGCATCTTCGTCATCGGGATCCAGGGATGGAATTTGACAAGAAAAATGCCCATCATAAGGCATTTTACCCATATTTGACATTTAATATTTGTTTCTGCCCGTTTTTCCTGATGTTCTTTCCATTGTGGAAAATGTTTTTTTAATGGTTAATAATTTTATGAAAACAACATTAATGCTTATTTATTTTCTCTTTATTTTGCGGTAACTGATGAAGGTCTTTATTTTTCGGTAGCTGATGAAGATCTAGGGCCAAGGAGTTGTTGGAAACTTGGCATAAATCCTCAAATTCCAGTGGCACAAGGACAATCGACACCTATAAGACGTGTTGTGATACTAATTATAGGATAGACTTAGGCTAGGCAGTTTTACGGTGTTGAAGATTTTGGTAAATGTAATTAATGCTAACACCAATCAACCTAAATGAAGATAGAAGGATGAAACTGAACCACAATGTACAAGTTTTGATAATGTGCAATTTGAATAAGGGTTGGGCCTTCAAATATCAGTGTGTGGACCTCGTGCTATGGATGTTGCGTATTGTGATGTACCTTATGGTTGCAGCATTCAATTCCAGTGTAGCACGTTTGCCTTGTTCAATTTGGAAATTTGGAAGAATATCAATACCAGTAGCATTGTATGGAATTCAAATTGGGTGTGGCAAATTTGTCCTTCCACATTTTGGGGGAGAATATTAATTAGAGTAGCCAATGAACAACTTCTAAAACATGATCCACATTTTGGGGGAGAATATCAATTAGAGTTTCCAACAACCAGCTTCCAAAATAGGATCCTTCCAAACTTGCACGCCCTCAATATTTTGACCCCTCATCCACCAAGATTCGAGTCACGGTAGAAGTAGTGCTAATTATGTGTTGTTCCCTGTCCCAATTCAGCTGAAGCATCATTTTTTGATTGAGTTTGAGCTTCATACCAGGAGCAGAGCAAGCTAATACAGAGTCGGTTCTATATGACCTTAAAGGACACACCACGAAAGGCAAGCACATACGAAACTCTGCTTCGATATTTTTCCAAAGGATGAAATAAATGTTTCTGTTTTAGTTTTGAAGTCTCTAACCACATGGTTGCCTTCGTTTGAGGCATGAAGACACGTTTCATTTAGTCTCTCACCATGTTTATTTTCTAGAACAGTTGCCAACAATAAGAACTTAAACTTTGGTCGTGAAACTTTAATGCCCAGAACAACTACCGGCATTCCCGCATAAACTTGATTTTTTTGCTCATTAGTTTATGAACGAACAATTTAGTATAGGAAATGTTTTATGGAAGGTTTAAAGTTGTGAAAATATTTATTGCCAATTTTCGCGATCTCTATGCACAATCATATAGTTTTATAATGTTCGTATTTTATTTATTTATAAATATTCGAATCAATTCCTCAAATAGAAACTTTATTTAGTATTACAATATTTATGCATGAAGCACCTAAATGTACCCCGTTATCTGTCTATCATTATATATATAATATTATTATATATATATATATATATATATAATATATATAATAATATATATATATATATATAACTGTTCCAAAGAACACACATCTATGGTCAACATACTAGACATACACTCTACCTAGATCATCTATGTCCAAGGGATAGGCACAAAACCAATCCACTTTTTCTGGTCGTGGGACTTAGGTGAATCCTTCTTTCTCTAGCTACTCGGATAGGTAGAGATATATTGAAATCAATTTGCTTTCCTAGCTTTGTTTGAACCTCAATAGCTGCACCTCAACCTGTGGCTTGGCTGATCGGAAATTTGTCACGAACTTGAATATGCGTGCTTTCATTCATTCTGCTCTGTCTCAGTCCTATCAATGCAATGGAAAGTTAGCTCATTTGATTGCTTATCAAATTGTCATTATATACATAGAAAAGTTACTATTACGGTAACACAAACAACGCTATCATTATTAGTAGCGTTTGGAAGAGGTATACAAATGAATGTTGTTCTTTTTCCATCAGACCAAATTGCTTCATAGGTTAACAGGCAAGTAGAGAAAACTAACAAAGAATTTACTATTGTACCTTTCATAAAGCAGTGAGTAACTTTTCACCCTCATATGCATCAATGCGTAGTCTAGATGCTATATCATTCTTACACTAGTAGTCAACATTTGACCTTAACCATAAGTGAAAATCAGATTCTACTGAGAAGAAATTTAAGCATTCTACATGCAGAGAAAATATAAGAATTCATAATTTTCTTCTCCTTGAGAATTCTAGCAGACAAAACGAGAGTCACAAAAACCTATGTTTGATAGCGGCAAGAAAGTCTAGCATTGGAGGCAGCCCCTGCTCAACCAAGCACCCGTTGTAGGCGAAGTGTTGGAAACCAGATTGACTATGCAAACTAGTGTCTATGACTCCCGACAATAACTAGTGGCTTTTGGTTGACATTATGGTAAAGACACTGGAATTCCCTACTTCAATCGAGTTCATTCCTACTTTCATCAACCATTTTTAGTGTGGTGTCTTTTTTTCGCCTCCTTTATCAAATAACAATGTTCTAAGCACCTATTCCTACAATTTCCAACTTTGCGAAAGAGACCCATTGCTCAACAATACCCCTTGTTTGCATATGTTTTCTCGTTATTTCTGACAGAAATTTGACGAATAAACACAATGATGGACCCTCTTTGAAAGAACAATGAAATGGCCTTTTTCTTTACTACGTCTAAAATAAATTCTATTTTGGACTAGATATGTACATACATTTTCTGTTTTGTTTGAATTATAAAGAAAAGTGTATTCATTATGTATCAAAATGTACTAGGATTTATTGCTTTAATAAATATTAAAATTTTATTTAACTTTTTATATATGTATAATAATAATTAAAATATAAAAATTGAAAATTAGAAAAACAAATATCTAAACTCTAATTATGCAAAGCACTTTTCAATCAAATGTATATGCTAATACATTTTTTTCAATAAAAAATATTATTTATAAAAAAAATTATAAATAGAAAAAATATAAAAAAATAGTATTTATAATAAGAAAAATAAAAATAATTAAAGTAATATTATAAATTTTAAGTTTTTAAAATATGTAAATACATTTGCAACTTTGGACTAACTAAATTTTGATAATTTTACGATTTAAATTTAGAATCCCAAATGTAATCTTTACGAAATTTTGTACAAAATTAGTAGAAAAAATGAAAACAACGAAAACGAAAAGATAAAGAGCGTGTCACGTCACATAGGGACATGGTAAGTCAACACAACGTTCAATTTGTTTCCACTAGTCTTTATAAACAGATGCCATTTTAACACTTTGGTTCGCGCACAGACTTTCACGTTGCTTCTTAGCATCTCACGGTCTGCTTCAATCTGATAATAGTTAAAAATTGGAGGAGATGTCATGATGCACATAAAAGTATTTGTATATCACATTTAAAATTAAATTACATGTCATATAAATAGTGCTCATGAGATTCAACCGATTTCAAATAAGAAGAATAATTTTGAGAAAGTATTTCAACAAAACTCCAACAACCAACAACTTAATCCTATCTATATACTATTGTAAGCATTATTCCAAGTCTCCCTTTTAATGCTTAAACTACATCATTACAAAGATAATTAGAAGAAACATAAATTACATATAGTCACATTTGTCTCACTAGTCTTCATCAACACTCATATCCACTTCAGAATCTCACAAAACCTGCTCTTCCTTCATCACCTCATCTTCGAGTTGTCACTTGAACTCCATTTAAAACATAAACGCCTCTAACTATGTTTGAAGAACTTGCATGATCAACAATGTTCACATACTTTATTCTGCCAAATTAAATAGCTCTTTGTAACTGTTAGAAAAAGTAGCCAAGTAATGAACCATTTTATGGACAAGCTCCCATGTAATAGAAAACATAGCTCATTGTGTCTGACAGTTATCTAGGATAGTTGTCTGGGTAGTGAATGTGTTCAGAATTTGACCATAAAATTTGACCCATCTCACACACATGGATCTCATAAAATTCACATGTAATTGATTCTCTTGAAGCCCGAAGCACAACAAGACCCATCAACATATAACATATTCACACAATCAAATTAGTGATACATTCTTTTGGCACCGAAGAACATCAAGAACCACTAATTTAATTATATTTCATCGTTAAATAATTGGTTTTGCACTTTTAATTTACAAAAAATTGTATTGGAGTTTCTCATCTTCACAAAGAAGTGGTTAGAGTGGTCAATTCCAGCAAAGTCACATTCACATATTGAGTTGACCAGATTCAATATGTTTAAAATACAAAATTCAAATAAATTTAAAACAAAAAATCATTCCATGAAGAATTTTAATAACCACAATTATGTTTCTTGTGCAGAATTGATTTTAACCTTGTGGAACTTGAGCAAAGAAGACAAGCTAATCAGATCTGGGCATCTGTCCAAATGTGGATTAACGACAACAACATAGGTTGAAGAGAACGATCTAGTACATAGTGCAATTCTTTCACAAAGAAACAACTGTAGGTGGTCAGTGCCCCAATTCATTGCAACACATATCAACACCATTCCATCGTTCACACACCATAAGCAACAACCCTCCATGCAACAATGATCAAAACTAGGGCATGACACCCATCCATATATTGACATGGATCTATGGATGTTGTGGTCGCTAAGGATGATAGAGTCGATGAGCAGTTCCCAAGGCTCTACTCTCATTAATTCATTTAATTCCTTCGTGCTAGAGATTCTCCCCATGCTGGAGTTGTGACCAACATCTAATTGTAGGAATCGTGATGCAATCAATGTTTTCAACCCTCCATGCCCACTCTGTGTCTTGTGCATCTTTCATGGATGAAGAAGATTAGTGTTCTCATTTCCAATTATGACTTTGAAGAGTGGGCCAATTTAGGAAAATTGAAGGGATTCTTTGCAAAATTATTTTAATGAGCAGGGAGGTCTAATAATTATCAAATTCTCAATAGAAGCAAGCATCTATCCAATGGATCCTTCAATCCAATTGTTAGATCAACGATATCTCAAATCTGTGATATATGTGTTTCTCTACAACACCTCCAATTCACACATCATTTCCCATTCAATCATTGAACTGGTTGTTCGATTTCCTCCAACATTTTTCCACTTGTAGTTGCACACAACTCTGCACTAGCATAAACTCTGCAAACACAAATAATTCTACAACAATTGAAAAATAAACACACACTGATCTAATATATTTCTACTTATGTACATAGTGTCTGTCCTCACATGTTTTCCATGTCCCTTGGCCCTCCCATAAGGGAGTCAAGCCCATACAGGCTTTGATACCAATTTAAAAATTGGAGGAGTGGTCATGATGCACATAAAACTATTCATATATCACATTCAAAGGCAAATTACAAGCCACATAAATAGTGCTTATGAGATCCAACCGATTCCAAACAAGGAGAATATTGTTGAGAAAATATTTCAACAAAACTCCAACAACAAACAACCCAATCCTACCTATATACTATCATAAGCATTATTCCAAGTATAAATCTATAGAAAAATCCCATCCCTGCTGCTCTAGACGTGAACAGTCTTTATCCGGCGAATGACCCCTTCCTCCATGTTGTGCAAGGTGTTGAAGAAAATTTACAGACTCTACGCAAGATCGCGGTGTTCTGTGATTGAAACATGAAGATATTTATCGTGTTTCATCAGAAAATGAAGAACATCACGACTAGATTTAGTTCATAGAGAAAAATGAAGATAAAACCCTAGAGATATGTTGAAAGTGAAGTGGAGGGCAAGGTAGAATATAAGGTTAGCGAACCTTGATATGTCGTGAAGGAAATCGATACAAATGAAAATGAAGTGAATGGATGGTTTCAATGGAAGTATTTGAGCGACGAGGATGAGTGAAAAGGAGTAGAGAGAACAAAGTTGGATGAAATGCTTGGTGTGGTTGCTTCTAACATGAAATCCATGGAGGATAACTTGTCTTAGAATTTCCCTGTACAAAGTAGCCACCTATGGTCCCTACAACATTCCTTAACCCTTGCCTTTCAGGATCACAATGGATTTTACTCTAACCTCTTGTTTCTGAAATGATTTCTCTATCTCAATTTTCGATTTTGTAAGACATTTTCTTGTATCGATTTTTTTTTGTTTGTGGGCGATAGATATTTGGGGGTTTTGTATTTCTTTATGTTAAATATATGTGAGAGAGGATTGGTTGTGGCATGTTATTGTGTGTTTGTAATATATATCCTTGGGTATACATTTGGGATCACCTATTTATTTTTCACACAAAAGCAGGAAACAACAATCCTCCAATCCATGAATCTTAATCTTTGTACTAATATAACAATTAGTTTGTGGCAATATTGTAGAACATGGAATGAATTGTGTCAAAATCTAGGTGAAACCAATTTGCAAAATACTTGCAGTGAGATGGGTCTCAGAAGTTGCATGGGACATTGGGATTTCACCACTGGAATCAATTCCAAAAAACAATGGTGAGGGTTCTTATCATTAGCGATATATAACAACTCTAAGTGCAACATATTTATGAGGTTTTGTGATGTTCATCTGATCTATCCATGAATGATATAGGATTTGTGCTTCTGTGGACCTGTCTATGGAGGATCCTATATCTTTGTATTTGAGGAGCTGCATTTGGAGGATCCAGGACGTTGACTTAGGGGGCTCTGACCCAGGTTCAGAGTTAGTTGCGCCAACCAACAAAAGCCTACACTACCGGCCCTTTCGGCAACAACCCGCATAGTGCAAACTGCAGTCTCACCCGAAGATTGCAAGAACCAAGTTTTTTCATCTAGAGACTAGTGTGATGTCTTCCAGCACCTCAAATATGCCTTCAACTGACTAGACATACACTCTACCCCGATCATCTTTTTCCGAGGGACAGGCACAAACCCAATCCACTTTTTGTCATCATGGGGCTTAGGTGAATCACTCTTTCTCTAGCTACTCAGATAGGTAGAGATATATTGAAATTAGTTTGCTTTCCTAGCTTTGTCTGAATCTCATTAGCTGAACCTCAACGCACTGCTTGGCTGATCAAAAATCTATCACGAATCTGAATTTGCGTGCTTTCATCCGTTCTGGTGTGTCTCAGTCTTATCAATGCAATGGAAAGTTAGCTCATTTTATTGCTTAGCAAATGGTCATTATATACATAGAAAAGTTTCTATTATGGTAATATAAACAAGGCTATCATTATTAGTAGCATTTGGCAAAGATATACAAATGAATGTTGTTCTTTTTCCATGGGACAAAATTGCTACATAGTTAACAAGTATGTAGAGAAAACTAACAAAGAATTGGCTATTGTACCTTTCATAAAGCAGTGAGTAAATTTTGACCCTCATATGCATCAATGTGCAGTCTAGATGCTATAGCATTCTTACAGTAGTAATCAATGTTTGACCTTAACCATAAGTGAAATCAAATTCTACGGAGAAGAAATTTAAGCATTCTACATGCAGAGAAAATATAGGAATTCATAATTTTCTTCTCCTTGAGAATTCTAGCAGACGAAACCAAAGTCACAAAAACTTATGTTTGATAGTGGCAAGAAGGACCAGCATTGGAGGCAGCCCCTGCTCAACCAAGCACCCACCATAGGCAAAGGGTTGGAAGCCAAAATTGACTATGCAAACTAGCGTCTATGACTCCCAACAATAACTAGTGGCTTTCGGTTGACATTATGATAAAGACACTCCACCTCCCTACAGTCAATCGAGTTCATTCCTAATTTTATCAACAATTTTTATTTTTAGTATAGTGTCTTTTTCTCACTTCCTTTTCCAAATAACAATGTTCTAAGTGCCTATCCCTACAATCTCTCAACATTGTGGTGTGGCCTGTTTCTCAACAACACCCCTTGTTTGCATATGTTTTCTCGTTATTTCTGATAGAGATTTGACGAATAAACAAAATGATGGGCCCTCTTTGTAAGAATAGCGAAATGGCCTTTTTCTTTTAAACTACGTCTAAAATAAATTCTATTTTGGATTAGATATGTACATACCTTTTCTGTTTTGCTTGAATTATAAAGAAAAGTGTATTCAATATGTATCGATATGTACTAGGATTTATTGCTTTGATAAATATTAAAATTTTATTTAACACTTTTTATATGTATATAATAATTAAAATTATGAAACAAATATCTAAAGTTCTAATTATGCGAAAGCACTTTTCAATCAAATGTTATATGCCTAATACATTTTGTTCAATAAAAATAATATTTTAATAAGAAAAAAAATAAAAATTAGTATTCATAAATAATAATTAAAATAGTATTATAAATTTCAATTTTTAAAATATGTAAATACATTTAATTCTTTTAAAACTCTAGAGTAATTAAATTTTGCTAATTTTACGATTTAAATTTAGAATCCTATATGTAGTCTTCACGAGATTTTGTACAAAATTGAGCAGAAAAAATGAAAACAACGAAAACGAAAAGATAAAGAGTCACGTCACACACAGACAAGGTAAGTCAACACAACATTTAATTTGTTTCCACTAGTCTTTATAAACAAATCCCATTTTAACCCTCTGGTTCATGCACAGACTTTCACGTTGCTTCTTAGCATCTCACGGTCTACTTTGCTCTGATAATAGTTAAAAATTGGAGGTGTTGTCATGATGCACATAAAAATATTTGTATATCACATTCAAAATTAAATTACATGTCATATAAATAGTGCTCATGAGATTCAACCGATTCCAAATAAGAAGAATTTTGTTGAGAAAATCTCTCAACAAAACTCCAGCAACCAACAACTTAATCCTACCTATATACTATTGTAAGCATTATTCCAAGTCTCCCTTTAATGCTTAAATTACATCATTATAAAGATCATTAGAAGAAACATAAATTACATATAGTCACATTTGTATCACTCGTCTTCATCAACACTCATATCCACTTTGGAATCTCACAAAACCTGCTCTTTCTTCACCACCTCATCTTCGAGTTGTCACTTCAACTCCATTTAAAACATAAACGCTTCTGACCATGTTTGCTGAACTTGCATGATCAACAATGTTGACATACTTTATTCTGCCAAATTACATAGCTCTTTGTAACGGTTACAAAAAGTAGCCAAGTAATGAACCATTCTATGGACAAGCTCTCATCTATCAGACAACATAACTCGTTGTTTCTGACAATTATCTAGGATAGTTGTTTGGGTAGTGAATGTGTTCAAAATTTGACCATACAATTTGACTCGTCTCACACACATGGATCTCATAAAATTAACCTGTAATTGATTCTCTTGAAGCTCGAACCCAACAAGACCCATCAACATATAACATATTCACACAATCAAATTAGCGATACGTTCTTTTTGTAGGTTTTAACCTCGTACAGAAATTACCTGCATACGAATTCTAAATCACAAAAAAAATAAACAATGCGAGAGCATAACACATAAAAACACATATGCATAGATATTTTCCCCTAGATCCCAAAACCTGGACTACTAGCTTGATTTTTCATTATGTTCCTTTCAATGTTACCATACATATTTATACATGCTGCATCCAATACCATGGACCGAAAACCATCGCGTCCAAAACCATGGACCGAAAACCATCGCATCCAAAAAACATGTGCGAAAATCATGCACAAAACCATAGGTGGGTACCCCTCAAACCCCCTGTTAACTATGTGGAAAGAATATAACACAACCCAACACTTTTGGCACCGAAGAACATCAAGAACCACTAATTTAATTATATTTCATTGTTCAATAATTGGTTTTGCACTTTTAATTTACAAACAATTGTACTGGAGTTTCTCATCTTCACAAAATAGTGGTTAGACTGGTCAATTCCAGCAAACTCACATTCACATATTGAGTTGACCAGAATTGATATGTTTAAAATAGAAACTTCGAATAAATTTAAAACAAAAAATCATTCCACCAAGAATTTTAATAACCACAATTATGTTTCTTTTGCAACATTGATTTTAACCTTGTGGAACTTGAGCAGAGAACACTATCTAATCAGACTAGGGCATCTCCCCAAATGTGGATTAACGAGAGAAACATGGGCTAAAGAGACAGATCTAGTACATAGTGCAATTATTTCACACAAAAAAAACTGTGGCTGGTCAGTGCCCCAATTCATTGCAACACATATCAACACCATTCTGTCACTCACACACCATAAGAAACAACCCTCTATGCAACAATGATCAAAACTAGGGCGTGACTCCCATCCATTGATTAACGTGGATCTACGGATATTGTGGTTGCCAAGGATGACAGAGTCGATGAGTAGTTCCCAAGGCTTTGCTCTCACTAATTCATTTAATTCCTTTGTGCTAGATATTCACCCCATGCTAGAGTTATGATCAATATCCAGTTGGAGGAATAGTGATGCAATCAATGTTTTCAACCATCCATGCGCACTTTGTGTCTTGTGCATCTTTCATGGATGAAGAAGATTAATGTTCTCATTTCCAATTATGACTTTGAAGAGTGGGTCAATTTAGGAAAATTGAAGGGATTCTTTGCAAAATAATTTTAATGAGCAGGGAGGTCCAATAATTATCACATTCTCAATAGAAGCAAGCATATATCCAATGGATCCTTTGATCCAGTGGTTAGATCAACAATATCTCGAATCTGTGATATATGTGTTTCTCTACAGCACCCCCAATTCACACATCATTTCTCATTCAATCATTCAACCAGTTGTTCGATTTCCTCCAACATTTTTCCCCTTGTAGTTGCACATGACTCTGCACTACCATAAACTCTACAAACACAAATAATTCTACAACAATTGAAAAATAAACACACACTGATCTAATTTATTTCTACTTATGTACATAGTATCTGTCCTCACATGTTTTCCATCTCCTTGGGCCCTCCCATAAGGGAGTCAAGCCCATAGAGGCTCTGATACCAATTTAAGAATTGGAGGAGTGGTCATGATGCACATAAAACTATTCAGATATCACATTCAAAGCCAAATTACAAGCCATAAAAATAGTGCTCATAAGATCCAATAGATTCCAAACAAGGAGAATATTGTTGAGCAAATCTCTCAACAAAAATTCAAAAACCAACAACCCAATCCTATCTATATACTATTGTAAGCATTATTCCAGGTATAATTATATAAACAAAGCACACCCCTACTGCTATGGCAGTGAACGGACTTTATTCGGTGAATGACCCCTTCATCCTTGTTGTGCAAGATGTTGAAGAAAATTTATAGACTCTACGCAACATTGTGGTGTTTTGTGATTGAAACATGAAGAGATTTATGGTGTTTCATCCGAAAATGAAGAACTCCGTGATGAGATTGAGTTCATAGAGAAAAATAAAGATAAAACACTAGAGATATGTTGAAAGTGAAGTAGTGGGCAAGGTACAATATGAGGTTAGCGAACCTTGATATGTCGTGAAGGAAATCGATGTATATGAAAATGAAATGAATGGATGGTTTCAATGGAAGTCTTTCAACGACGAGGATGAGTGCAAAGGAGTAGAGAGAATGAAGTTTGACGAAATGCTTGGTGTGGCCTCTTCTAACATGTCATCCATGGAGGATAACTTGTCTCAGAATTTTCCTGTACAAAGTAGCCACTGATTATCCCTACACCATTCCTTAACCCTTTCTTTTTAGGATCACAATGGTTTTTACCCTAACCTCATGTTTTTGAAATTCTTTCTCTATCTCCATTTTTTATTTTATAAGACATTTTCTTGTATCAATTTTTCTTTGTGGGGGATATATATTTGGGGATTTTGTATTTCTTTATGTTAAATATATGCAAGAGAGGACTGGTTGTGGTATGTTATTGTTTGTTTGTAATATATATCCCTTGGGTATACATTTGGGATCACTTATTTTTTTTTCACACAAAAGAAGGCAACAACAACCCTTCAGTCCATGAATCTTAATCTCTGTACTTGCATAACAATGAGTTTGTGGCAATATTGTAGAACATGGAATGAATTGTGTCAAAATCTAGTTGAAACCAATTTGCAAAATAATTGCAGCTAGATGGATCTCAGAAGTTGCATGGGACGTTGGGATTTCACTATTGGAATCGTTTCCAAAAAACAATGGTGAAGGTTCCTATCACTGGCGATATATAACAACTCCAGGTGCAACATATTTATGAAGTTTTGTAATGTTCATCTGATCTATCCATGAATGATCTAGGATTTGTGCTTCTGTGGACTCATCTATGGAGAATCCTGTATCTGCGTATCTAAGGAGTTGTATTTGGAGGATCCAGGATGTTGGCTTAGGGGGTCATGACCCAGGCTCAGAGTTAGTTGCGCCAACCAACAAAACCCTACACTGCTGGCCATTTCAGAAACAATCCATGTAGCATAGACTTCAGTCTCACCCGAAGCAGTATGGGGGGATGCGAGGCATCCAGAGACTAGTTGATGTCTTCTAGCGCCTTAGATTTTCCTTAACGCAAATCGATACACTCCTAGGGCACATTACTACAACTCTATTAAAATATCTTTTAGACCTTCGCGAAGTTCTACGATCAGTCCTTGTGGACCTTTAGCAGTCAATTTTCTTATTTATGTGCATCAAAGAGTAGTCCTAAATTAGGTTTTGTGCAGATTTACTTAAGTTATTAGTAAACATCAAAGAATTCATCAGATTCTTCGCAAAAATTCTTAGACATGCATTGCATACATCATTAACACTTATTTAAGAGAATCACGTAACATTCAATCAATATTCCATAAAACACATCATTCGTTGACAACATATAGAATTAACATAAATACACAATAATTCTTCGGAAACTATTTTTATTGATCTTCAATCCAAGGTTATAGACTCAAAACTACCTTGCGCACACAACTGGACGGTTCTGCGCACTCAGCTTTGACTCTACCTAGGCCTCTACGCACTCAGCTACAAAGCCTTTCTTCTATCTTACCCACTTCTCTTTGCTATCACTTCCCTTCTTCCTATTCATCAATTATGTCTTAGAATCTCTAAAACACACCTATTTATTGCCTTTTTCATCAATGCCATGGTCTGCGGACCATGGGTGAATCTCAAAACTAACTCAAACTTTTCATAAAACAAGGGGCTAAAACCCTTTGACTCCTATTCATCTACGTGCTATACATCTACAAATTGTGGAGACTTTACATTATTTTACAAAACCCTATCAAAACTTGGGTTATTTTAATCCCAAAATGACCTAAGGGGCCCCATCCCAACATGCCCCCAACACAAATATCGTGACTCGCCCTCAAGTCACTTTTCTAGCACTGTGATCTTACTGCGAATATCCCCCAGCTCCACCTAGATCTCTACAACTTTGGCAGCGCTTTGCATTGTTGCCTGCTTGACTTCCTTGACTAATTTTCCATGGCTGGTCCTTCTATGGCCAGCCTCATTGTTTGATGTTTCTGCTACAGTCTTTTAAGCTTATCTTGAATGGTAGTTATTACTTAATAAGCCTCCTCCAACCAAGGCTGCAACCTGGACTTTAGTAAGGCCCCCTTCTATGCTTCCTCTACCTATGCTAAGAGCTTCTTTCCCTCCTATAATTTGGCAAGGCATTGCATTGGTGCTATAGAGTGCACAGTTGCCCAGACTTCATCATATTGCCATTGTTGGGTTGTGTTATATTCTTTCCACATAGTTAACAGGGGGTTTGAGGGGTACCCGTAACCCCACTTTATGGGGTCCGGGGCAGCGCCCCATAAAATTTTGGTTTTGGACCCTATGTTAGTTGGGCAGACCCACCTATGGTTTTGTGCATGATTTTCGCACATGTTTTTT
>APFE030773092.1:184534-196114 GCA_000404065.3 Pinus taeda | reverse complement strand
TCTAGTTGAAATCATGAAAATAGCCCAGCTCTTCCCTTGATATGTGGATCAAGAGGTAGGCATGGAAATAACAAAGGAGATCACAATTGGGGAATTAGAAGCCATGATAAAATTGTTTAAGAAGGAAAAGAGCCCAGGACCGGATGGCTTGGCGATCGAGTTTTACTCAACTTTCTTTGATACTCTGGGAGAGGACCTTCTAAATGTCATTGAACAGTCCAGAACTAGTGGAAGGATCCCTGAGTCCTTCACCTCCACCTTCATCGCTCTCATACCAAAATCTGACAACCTTTGCACCTTTGATGATTTTAGGCCTATTTCATTATGTAACTGCATCTATAAGATTGTAGCAAAGATTATTGCAAACAGGATGTGGCCCATTTTATCCAAGTACATTTTGCTAGAGAAATTTTCCTTTCTACAAGATCAACAAATCCACAAAGCAGTAGGAACTGCCTAGGAGGTGCTACATCCTCTGCACTCCAAGAAAATTAAAGTTATGCTCCTAAAGGTAGACCTCTCAAAATATTTTGATAGAGAAAATTCGTTATATATTAGAATGCTCTTAACCCACCTAGGTTTCCCCTTTGAGTTCATAAAATGGATCATGAGCTGCATCACTAACATTCCTTTTAGCGTCTTGATCAACGAGGCAACCTCCCCCTTTTTTACTTTGAAAGAGGCCTACGAAAAGGATGCCCCTTATCCCCTTTGTTGTTCCTACTGATAATGGAAGTTCTTAGAAGGCAGATTAAAGAAGAACACAGAAGAGGCAGACTAAAAGGAATAAAAATCACAGTTGATTGCATCTTAACAGGTCTATTATTTGTGGACGATGTTCTTATATTCCTTAATGGAAGCATTGGAGATCTAACTAACATGAGGAACACTTTTGCCTTATTCCAAAAAGCCACGAGTATGATTGTCAATTGCAATAAGTCGACCCTCATAGATAATGGATGTTCCCCCCATGAAATCCACTATGCACTGCAAAGATTCCAAAATACTTTGCTCAGGTTGGAAGAGGGACTTAGGTATCTGGGATACACGCTAAAACCTCTAGGGTACAAGAATGCAGATTGGACCTGGCTAATTTCCAAAATGGAGAATAGAATAAACATTTGGTACCACAAATACCTTTCCAGGGAAGGTAGACTCACGCTCATTAAAGTTGTCCTGGAAGCCACCTCGGTATACTAGATGTCACTGCCTTGGATCCCTAGGGGTATTCTAGCCAGAATACAGGCTTTATGTTGCAGATTCCTCTGGAAAGGGAAACAATACGGAAGAATCTTCGCATGGGTAAACTGGGAGGCCATATCTTTACCAAAGAAATGGGCCGGATGGGGCATTAAGAAGCTAGAATATTTCTCCTCAGCTTTGGCGGCAAAACGTGGATGGAAATTACTTACATCGAACAATTTATGGACTAGGGTGGCCTCCTCAAAATATATTTCCCCCTAAAATCTGATGGACTGGATAAATCAACCGTCGAGCTTACAACCATGGATCTCCATTATATGGAAGGCGGTAATTAATTCCCTTAACATCATCAGGGAAGGCATTACATGGAAAATTCAGTCTGGAATGAGAGTAAGGATTGGCCGGGATCCTTGGATTGGATGCGGAAACCTTCAAAGGCTGCCATAGGGCCTCTGATCTTTCCTTAGGAACAACAAAATTACTCATATTGGTCATATAACAGACACGGAGCGCTCCACCCCTTTTCAGCAAGCTTGGAAATCAACCCAGAGATTAAACATTCCCCATCAATGGACTCAATAATGGAATACCTGCATCAGGGCCCTCACTGAGGCACAAATCAAGATTAGGGAGGAGGAAGATGAAGTTGTTTAGGCACTTTAAAAGGTAGGAAGATACATACCAAAGTAGGGATATTTGGTACTAGTTGAGGAGCGTCACCCACATGACCTATAAACATGGCGGAAGCATCTATGGAAATCCCCCCCCCCCCCAGAAGAAAAATTCTAATATGGACCATTCTAAGGAACAAAATCCCCACTGGAGATAGTCTAATTGAGTGAGCTCATCATGGCCCCTTCTGGTGCCACCTATGTAAATGCAACAATGAATCTGTAAATCACCTCTTTATTGAATGTTTGGTGGCCCGGGATCTCTGGCTTTTGATCTCATCAGTGATCTCTTTCACGACAAGGTGGCAAGGTGCTTCGGTAATGGAAGCTTGGTTGAAATGGTGGACAAGTGCCAGAGCAAAAAAACTTAGAAATTTGCCTCTACTGATTTGATGGGGACCGTGGATAGCCTGAAATAACCTCATCTTCCAAAATTCCCTGCTGTATTGGCCCTCCATTACTTCTAGAATCATCTATGATTTCCCCCTCATCCTTGAGGACAAGGATATAGCCTGATCCAGAGCCACCACTTCTGAATCCAAAGACCATTCAAAGCCATGGGATTTTTTTGACGAGTCTACCCAAGAGGATGGTTATGGGGGAGGAGCCATTTTAAACCTCTCTGACTCTCATTCCCTCCACATTCAAATGGGTTTAGGGGGTGGTACCAATAATTTTGCAGAACATTCCTCTACAAAACTCCTCATTCAACACACCTTACAAATTCATTGCCGAGACCTTCAACTCTTTGGTGACTCAAAAATAGTCTATGATTGGATTAATAAAAAATCCAGATGCTCAACTTACTCTCTGTTTCATATTCTGGAAGAGGCCCATCATATTATTACTACTTTTGACTCATTTACATGTCAACACATTTTTAGGGAGCGAAATGCAGATGCTGATAGATTATCCAAAGAAGCTGCACATAGGCCATCCGACACTTGGATGATTTTGGAACACAAAGAAGGAAATTTCTACCAATACTACCACAAGCCCTTTATGGACATAGATGATACAGAAAGCTTTTAGGGAGCTTAGATCATGGTTTTTTCTTTTGTTGTTTACCACATGTAAATATTCATATGGTCTATTTATTTTGAGTTATTTCAACAAAAAATTTGGACAGATTATATAATTGGCAGCCTTTCTAGGCTAGTTTTTTGATAAAAAAATATGATGATCATTTCAGAGATGACTACCTCCCTACGTGGAAGAGAGGTATAAAAAATATCTTCTTTTTTTGAAACTGATAGGCACTGCCTCATACAACATATGCTTATGCATATTCAACATGTAATTTTTATACTTCAATGAAAATTACATTTTTTCCAAGGGGAAAAAAATAGTGAATTTGAAAACAATATTCTTAATTAAAACAACTATTAAAATCATTAATACAATATTAATCATCTTTAATAACATCTCTTATTTGATTAATATAATATACCTAAGTGATTAATAAATCCAAGGATTTCATCTCTTTTAAAATTGTGGTCAACCCTTAGTCAACCATATTTATTTTAGTGAACTAGGCTTATTTTGGGGTTTATAATTTTTATTTTAGGATTTATATGCCATAGTTTTATAATATCAATCCCTTGGGTTTAGTATTATTCCCTTGGGTTTATAACACATTGGGGTTTTAGAATTATTCCCTTGGGTTTATAATATCAATCCCTTATGTTTATTAATGTAAGGGCTTGTATTCCTTGGGCATAATATTATTCATAAGGTTTATAATATTAATACTAGTGTTTAATATAAATCTCTTGGGTTTATAATCATGGTCAGCCATGGTCCAATGTCACATTGTAACAAAGATTGTCCCTATATGAAAATCAACCATGCTCTACCATAGTCAACCATAGTCTAACGTAGCATTGTGCCAAAGATTGTCCCAATATGAAAATGAAGCATGGTCAACCATGGTAAACCATGTCTATTTTTTGGTTTATAATATTTATCTTAGGTTTTATATGCCTTGGGTTTATAGTATTTATCCCTTGGGTTAAATATTATTCCCTTGGGTTTTTAGTATTAATCCCTTTGGTTTCTAATATCAATCCCTTATATTTATTAATCTAAGGATTCTTATTCATAGGGCTCAATATTATTCACAGGATCTAGAATATTAATCCTTGGGTCTAATATAAATCCCCTTGGTTTATGATCATGGTCCAACATCACATTGTGACAAAGATTTTCTCAATATAAAAATCAACCATGGTCCAACATTTCATTGTGACAAAAGATTGTCGGCATATGAAAATAAATCATGTTCAACCATGTTGGAATGTTGCATTGTGAAAAAGATTGTCACAACATGAAATTCAACCATGATTAACCATGATAATTTTAGGGTTTACAATATTTATCTTAGGGTTTATATATCTTAGGTTATTTATCCTTGTGTGTAATATTATGACCTTAGGTGTTTAGTATTGATCCCTCGGGTTTATTAATATAAGGGTTCATATTCCTAGGGTGTACTATTATTCATAGGGTTAATAATATTAACCCTTGGGTTTACTATAAATCTTGTGGATTTAGTTAATTAAATTGGATTGATAATAGTCATTCCTTTGGTTTAATATTACTCCAAACAATAGTCAACGACAGTCAACTACAGTCAACTACAGTAAACCAGATTTATATTAGTTAACCATGTTTAGTTTAAGGTTTATAATATTTATTTTAGGGTTTGTGTACCTTCAGTTTATTATATTTATCCCTTAGATATAATATCATTGGTCAACTGCCCATGGGGCTTTGGATTGATGGTGAATGGGTGTACTGTTAAGGCACTCCTTGCAATAGGTCACTAGTTCAAATCCCTCGTGGGTGCTTAGGTAGTATTATATAGAAAAACACAGACACACACAGACACACACACACACACACACACACATATATCATTGGTCAACCATGTTGCAACATTGCGTTGTGAAAAATATTGTCTCAATATGAAAATCAACCATAGTCAACCATCATAATTTTAGGGTTTACTTCCCATGGGTTTACAATATAAATACTTTGCGTTTATTAATCTAAGGGGCCATATTCCTTTGTTTTACTATTATTTATATGGTTCATAATACTTATATTTGGGTTTAATATAAATCTCATTGATTTAATTAATTAAATTGGGTTGATAATATTCATTCCTTGGGTTTAATATTACTCCCAACCATATTTATTTTAATTAACCATGTCTATTTTAGGGTTTATAATATCTATTTTAGGTCTTATATACCTTAGGTTATACTATTAATCCCTTGGGTCTAATATCCATGGTCAACAATGTTGCAACATTACATTATGAGAAATTTTGTCTCAATATGAAAATCTACCATGGTCAACCATGATAATTTTATGGTTTACAGTATATATCTTAGTGTTTATATACCTTAAATTTATAATATTTATCCCTTGGTTGTAATATTATTCCCTTGGATTTTTAGTATTGATCCCTTGGGTTTATTATTCCCATGGGTTTATAATATAATTCCATTGGGTTTATTAATCCAAATGCTCATATTCCTAAGGTGTGCTATTATTCATAGGGTTCATAATATTAATCCTTACGCTTAATATCAATTCCATGAATTTCATTAATTAAATTGGGTTGATAATATTCATCCCTTGTGGTTTAAAATTACTATCAACCATAATCAACCATAGTCAACCATGGTCAACCATACTGAACCATGTTTATTTGAGGGTTTATAATATTTATTGTAAGGTTTGTATAACTTATGTTTATAATAGTAATCCCTTGGGTCTAATATTATTCCATTGAGTTTATAAAATTTTGGGGTTTCAGAATTATCCTTGCGTCCAATATTAATTCTTAGGTCTAATATAAATACTCTAGGTTTAGAATCATGGTCCAACATAACATTGTGACAAAGATTTTCTCAATATGAAAATCAACCATGGCCCAACATTGCATTGTGAAAAAAGATTGTGCGCATATGAAAATAAATCATTGTCAACCATGGTCAACCATGTTGCAATGGCACATTCTCACAAAGATTGTCTCAATATGAAAATCAACCATGGTCAACCATGATAATTTTAGGGTTTACAACAGTTATCATAGGGTTTATATATCTTCGGTTTATAATATTTATGTTTTCCCTGTAATATTATTATCTTGGGTGTTTAGTATTGATCCGTTGGGTTTATTATTCCTGTGGGTTTATAATATCAATACCTTATGTTTATTAATCTAAGGGTTCATATAGATAGGGTGTACTATTCTTCATATGGTTCGTAATATTAATACTTCAATTTAATTTAAATATCATAAATCTCCAAACAATAGTCAACCATGGTCAACCATATTCAACCATAGTCGACCATATTTATTTTATTCAACCATGTTTATTTTAGTGTTTGTAATATTTATTTTAGAGTTTGTATACCTTGAGATTATAATATTAATCCCTTGGATATAATATATATGGTCAATCATGTTGCATCATCACATTGTGAAAAATATTGTCTCAATATAAAAATCAACCATGGTCAACGATGATAATTATGTCAAGGTTTATTTACCTTAGGTTTATAATATTAATTCCTTGGGTTTAATATTTTTCACTGGGATTTGTAATCCTTTGGGATTTTAGTATTAACACCTTGGGTTTATTATTCCCTTGGGTTTATAATATAATATATTGGGTTTATTAATATAAGGGCTCATATACATAGGGTATAATATTATTCATAGCATTTATAATATTATACATAGGGTTTAATATAAATCCCTTGGGTTTATAATCATTTTCAACCATAGTCCAACATCACTTTATGACGAATATTGTCTCAATATAAAAATCAACCATGGTCAACCATATTCAACCATGGTCCAATATACAACCATTGGTAAACATTGGTCAACATTGGTAAACCTTGGTCCAATATTCAACCATTGGTTAACATTGGTAAACCATGGTCCATATTCAACCATGGTCAACATTGGTAAACCATTGGTAACCATGGTCAACCATGGTCCAATGTCACATTGTGACAAAGATTGTCTCAATAAGAAAATGAACCATTCTCAATCATCGTTAACCATGGTCAACAATGGTAAACCATTGTCAGTCATCATAGACCATGGTAAATCATGGTTAGGCATCGTCCTATGTCACATTGTGACAATATCAAAATCAATCATCGTCCAACATCGCATTTTGACAAATATTGTCTCAATATGAAAATCAACCTTGGTAAACCTTAGTCAACCATGTTTATTTGAGGGTTTATAATATTTATTTTAGGGTTTATTTACCTTTGGTTTATAATATTAATAGCTTGGGCTTATTAATCCATGGGTTCATATTCCTAGGTTATAATATTATTCATAAGGTTTATAATATTAATCATAGTGTTTGATAAAAATCCTTTGGGTTTATAATCATTGTCAACAATGGTCAACCATGGTCCAATGCATCATTGTGAGAGAGATTGTGTAAATATAAAAGCCAACCATGGTCAACCATTGTCCAACATTACATTTTGACAAAGATTGTGTCAATATGGAAATCAACCATGGTCAATGATGGAGCAACGTCGCATTATAGCAAAGATTAGCTCAATATGAAAATCAACCATAGTTAACCATGGTCTATGTTTCCTGACATGTAGTTGCTACACCCTAAATCTAGATACCATATATCACTTTGTTTTTCTTGTGCTACATTACAAGCTAAAAACATGTTATCATGGTTCTGACTTTCTTTTGTGAAATTTACACTTGTTTTGTTACTAATGTCATATTGCTTCTTTCTACATTCATTTGCATAATGACCATACTTCTTACAGTAATAACATTGAACTTGAGATTTATCATACCAATGACCTTTTGGTTGGATTTGGCTTGGGATTTGACTTGAATTTTGATTGTTGCCTCTTCCACTTGAGCTTGAAGGGTTGCTTCCACTTCTGTGTGGGCTTATTCCTCTTCCTCTAGCATATGATCTTCCTTTGCCTCAACCTTGACCAAATGATACTTGTGTCTTGAAGGCATGCTCCAATGAGGAGCTTGTTGCTCTATTCAGTCTATGTTCATGAGAAATCAGTGATGCATTAAGCTCATCCACTGAGAACTGTGAGAGATCCTTTGCCTCTTCTATGACCACAACAATGGCATCAAACCTTGCTAGAAAAATTCTCAAAAAATTCTCAACTATTCTTCTTTCCTTAAGTGTCTCACCATGATACTTGATTTGAGTTACCAACCCACTTACATGTGTAAAAAATGAGTCTATATTCTTAAACTCTTTCATAAAAAGTGTTTCAAAGTCTTTTCTCAACATTTGCAGCTCTGTTGTCTTGACTTTTTCCATGTCTTGGTAGGCTGTCTGGAGGGTGTCCCATGCTTGCTTGGACTTCGTTGCTACTGCAACCATTGGGAAAATAATTTCATGAAGTGCTTGGAAAATATAGAAGAGGGATTTTGAATCCTTCTTCATATTGTCCCTTAACAAATTTCTTACCGCTTGAGATAAGGCATTGTATGCTGCTGCATTTGCTGGTTCTTGAAAACCATTCTCCACCAAATCCGAAATGTCTTGACAAGAAAACCCTGTCTTCATTGGCATAGACCAATAATCATAATTTTTGCCATTGAACTGAGGTATATGAGGATTAGTCAAGCTTGTGCTTGATGTTTCCATTTTTGAGTGAAAAAAACTTTCTACCTGTGGTAAATATGCTAAAAACAATCCATCCTCAAAACAATTTTAACTGCTAGTAAAAACACTTGTTTTTACACTAACAGAGTTTAACCCATTAGATAGCATGATAAAAACAAATTTGTGACTTTTGCGCAGCTCTATGACTCTTCGCGAAGTGGATTTCGCGGAGCTCTATGACTCTTCACAAAGCTGATTTCAAGCAGCTTGATTTATGCACAACTATACAAAGACTTAAGAAATACATAATTCACTCATGGCAAAAACAGAGAGTAAAACAAAGTAAGGTTGGAGAAACACAATAAAAACCTTGTATTGAATTCTAAATCATGCAAAATACATTCACATCAGACTGCGACTCATTCACCAAGTAAAACAAAGGTTTACAGTGATTTATACTTCACGCTCCCACCAAAATTTGTTCCACCATTTTCTCCTCAGAAACTCTCGTTCTCTTTCTCTCCAACTCTCCTCCTTGCAAAATAAATTTTACATACATATTTATCTCAACATACAATTTTACATTAATGCATGACAGAGCGAATAATGTTCGTGCAGGGTGGAGTGTGGCAATATTCGCGCGTAAATGCTTGCCTATATCTATATACCAAAATACATTCAATGCCTTCAATTCATTGTTGTGTTGCAAAATCGTTTGCACAGTCCTTCTGTTCTAGCTTTAGTCCTTCCATATTCAAATAGAGACGCAAATTGACAAGTATGGCTGTCGTTAAGGTGTTTAACCCGCTGGTTGGGATTAATATTTCTGAACACAATTCCTTCTTTCCTTCTTCCACCTATGTAGTAGCTCGTCCAACTACACCAGTGTAGAATGATTATAACCAAGGTAAGAAGTGTGCTGAGTAGCATGCCTACCCATCTCCTTCTCTGTCATGTCAGAGCCCATTGACTGACCGTATTCTCCCCAAACCTCTGCTGATTGTGTTCTCGCGGAACCTCTACATCTACATACACTAAATTACTCGCACACATATTTAGATAATTCACATTTCAATTCAAGAAAAAGAAAAACAACTAGCAAAAAGAAACAAATATGCATTATCGCTCTTCCTTACGGGCCTCAGCATGGGGCTCGACCTCTACCCTTAAGAAAGGGTTTGACCAAACATGATATGCTCATTGTATCTTTGCCTAAAACTCTCGTTTGATGATTGTGTCGAAGACCCATTCCCAAAATAATGTGACATATCACCTGTGAAACAAAATCAACAGTAATCCATAGAGACCCCAAAATAGAAGAAGAAATGTTGGCCGGAATACCCACAACCCTAATAAAATCAATCAATGAAAAACACATACTTGTGACTATGACTCGTTTTTTCCCCAGCCTCGATGTCAGGTTTCTTCTAAGCATCCATGGTCAAATCCTCGTGGGAGGTCTCCTCCAAACTTCTGTGGATTTAATAAACTATGATGAAGGATGCAGGAGCAAGCATATGAACACTATCAGTGTGATTCATTATGGTAAGTAGTCATAGGGGATGGAAGCGTTAATAGGTGATTTCACTAGAAAAACTCATAACCCTAAATCTTGAATGACTATCTCAGAATATTAGTATGGGTGACTTTATATGTGAATTCTCACAGTCGATTCTTATCAGAAAAGAACAAGGGTGGTATACATCGTTCTGCTTGGGTCATTCACCTGCACCATTGTTTCAAGTTTCAAAGGCTCTGAGGAGATCTGGCAAGTCAGAGATGATATGTGTCAGTGTATGGACAAATAACGTGACATGTTTCAACTAGCGCAGGATATATGGCACATGGATCCCATTATTGTTAGTATTGACACTTGGGGAAAGCAACTAGAACGAGACCATTTTGACATTTCATAAGTCTTTATTTTTTTCCTTTTTTTTATATTTTATCTTATTTCAGGTAGACATTCTTCGTCACCTGTCCCAAAGTTCAGCTTCATACGGTCTGCCATTGAAACAACTCTGATGTGGCTACAAACATGTCTTGGTGAGCTCGTCCCTGAGCTTAGATGATCGGTGTTTACTAAATGGTGGGTGTTGGAAAGACGTCTTTACTAAAACTAGTCTACAACCACTTCTCAATAAATGACAATGCCATACTTGGTCGATCGATGATGTGGGATGCAAGTGGTAAATGTACTGTTCACATAAACAAACATTAAAGCATTGGAAAAATTGGTGTTCCTTTAAATATATAGTTCTTGTAACAGAAATTTATGGAGAATGAAAAACATGTTAATTACACCGATAGGCGTCCCTCCTATTGGAATTGGCCATTTTAATCGTTTTTCTAATTAATCTTTTTGATCTTATGGTCTAAACTAAAAGATGCCAATATATTCTCGCCGTCGCCACTCCATTAATGAATGAAATTAAAAACCACAACTTCCTTGCATATCTAAATCAGCTGTTTAAACCCTATTTAAATTATTTTTTTACCAAAATATGATTACAATTTTACTGTGCCTCTCATTTATCTTCACGTATAAGGATTAACAAAAATGATATTAAAAAAATCAATAAAAAGTATATGAAACAATATAGAGCAACAATTTTCCTTCTATATGAGCAAAGTGATAGATGCAATCATGAAATGCTTGACAATTAGCATTCTCCTCCACTAATAGAACAAAGTACTCCAAATCCATGCAGTTATCCCATCATTTAATCCTAAAAAGCTTGACGTTGGCATTCTCCTCCACTAGTGGAACAAAGTACTCCAAATCCACTACTTCATTTCAATAATTTTGTATTTGCTAAATGGATGGGACCTATAGGAGTCGACTGCCTTTTAGAGTGTGCTCTCATATGACATGAAAATTTCCAGCCTAGTATTCATGTTCCTCTCTTCTTTCTCAGATGTTTCCAACAAGAACCGTGTTGCTTTTGCCAAGGAGGAACAAGCCATATTTTATATACTGAGTCATATATAGCCTTGTGTTGCGATATTAGGTTTAGTTAAATTGTACATAATAGACTTTGTAATTATAATATTTTTTT
>APFE030773092.1:162172-182777 GCA_000404065.3 Pinus taeda | reverse complement strand
TTAATACAATATTAATCATGTTTAATAATATTTCTTCTTTGATTAATATTATATACTTAAGCCATTCATAAATCTAAGGATTTAATTTCTTAGGTTTATTAATTCCATAGTCACCATAATCAATGATCTCAAATTGCAGCCAACCTATAGTCAACCATATTTATTTTAGTGAACTAAGTTTATTTTAGAGTTTATAATTTTTATTTTAGGATTTATACACCTTAGTTTTATAATATCAATCTTTTAGGTTTGTATTCCCATCATTTAATATTAAAACTAAATCCAATGTATTAGTGGTTTTAATATTTGTAATGAAGATTCATAATGAATATATATTTATTTATAATAGCAATTATATTTATAATAATAATATTTAAAATGTTATTTTTTAATATTAATTAATCAAATAAACTATACTATGAAACATGATTAAATTGTTATTATGTGTATATAATATTTTTAATTAATAATTATTATTTTCAAATCCATTATTTTTAATGATAATTTTTTATTTAATAATATAAAATTATAATTTTTTTTAATTACTAATATTAAATGTTAATTTTTAATATTATATATAATAACTAATGCTAATTTTAAAAAATATTTAATAACTTCAAATTGTAAATGGTGGAGATAACATATGTTAATGATATGTTAGAGCATCCTGGCTTTCTCTTAAGTTAGTTAAAGTTAAAGTTTTTGTTATAGAAAATATTTTCATATTTATTATTCATATGTTATTGTGAAATGTATGGAAACTTTCCCTTAATTCAGTTAAAGTAAGGGTTTTTCTTATAAAAATTATTTTCATATTTATTATTCAAACTTTGTTACGTGTTATAAATATATAGTTGTTTCAACATGTTGTAAATGCTGAAGAACACGGTTTTTCTTATAGAAAATATTTTCATATTTGTTATTCATATATTATTGTGAAATGTCTAGAAACATGATGTAAATGCGAAAGAACATGATGCAGTATATCTATATCAATAACATGGGGTTTAACCATTTTCGTATTTTCTAAGCATTTAGTTTATGATAAAATTGTAATTTTCTTTGTAATTTAAATTAAAAATATGGAATTGGGGCAACGAGTTTCTGTAAAATGAAAGGATGAGATGATTTGAATCCACATGCCAAAGTAAATTATAAGACTCTGTTCACTTGCTATAGATTTATAAATTTTTAATTGTTATAGAATTTTAAAAGAGCATATGGATTGTATGGCTAATCTGGTTGGGAAGCTTTAAAGTTTCTCCCGGATTACGTACACTCTAAAGGACTCAAATTTGAAATATATTTTGTTGCTACATCATGTAAATCAAATATTAGATAAATTAAAACCATTCTTTAGATATCAAAAATCCGATTCATTCTGGTTTTATCTATGCATTCAAATTAATTTTGTACGTGGAAGCTTGGCATGTTTTTTATACATGCAAAAACACCATTGCAAGTTCCCTTGGATATCAGGAACAGGATGCCTTTGTAGATTATCTAGTCTATGCAACATTGGTGTGGAACTTTGATGGAAAATTAGGGATACCAAAAAATGAGTGAAACTCTTAGTAACGATATAGAAAATTATCGAACCATTCCTCGTTGGTTTTGTCGGGTTTGTTTCTATGTATCTTGACTATGCAAAACTCTGCATTCACTATGAATGCTTGTGAGAGAAAGTGAGAAAGTTGAGAACAAATGGTGTTAACAAAGTTGAGAGCATTTGAGAATATGTATGCAAAGTTTGGTTAAAATATAATGAGTGTGTGAAACTAATTGGTATGTTATTCACCAGCTGACCATGAAGCCCCATCTTGAAGTATTCCAATACTCCCCTGGATAAACCGTTTTCCTTCTATATATGCAAAGTGGCACATGCAATTATCTCCTCATTTAATCATGAAACGTTTGACTGTTGGCATTCTGCTCCACTGTTCAAACTAAAAACTCCAAATAAACTCCTTCAATTCAATAATTCAAATCAAATAGGTGTTTGTTAAATGGATGGGACCTTGTGGAAGTCTATTGGCTTTTAGAGTGTGGTCTAGCCGCTAATGAATGGGATCTCTTAGGAAATAGAAAGTCCTTTTTTCTTTTTTGGATGTTTCCAACAAGTCCAGTGTTGCTTTGGCCAGGGAGGGGGAGGTGTAAGTATGTAAAAAAAATTGATTTAGGTGAAGAAACAAAAACAATTAAATCTTAATTAATTATCATGTTGTATTAATTTATCTTAGCAGAGAAATAATAGTTATTATTATTTTCAACACATACCTAATTAAAAATGGTACTGTGTAACTGTTAAATTAGAAAAAATATATGATAAATACACATAACAAAAATAGATTAAACATTAAATATCATTAATATACTCTGACACTAACATTTTTATCTTCATATAAGTGTTCACATAGAAATATATCAACTGATCTAGAATCTAGCTGAAAAAGAAAATAATGTTAAATTATGGGATCGAGAGAAAAGGTAGGGCCTTGCACAATTTCTCCCTTGATTTCAAGGCCACCTTGCTCGTCGTCACTGCTCTCACCTGCCCTCTCCACGCAAGCTCTTTCATGCCCCTGTGGCCACCTCCTCTATAGGGATAACCACGTTGATGGATCATCCATGTTTGAAGAAGAAAACATGAAACCTGTACACCAACATAATTGCCTCTATTGATGGAATTTCTCTGACACCAGAAATGCCAAGCCGTGAGCTTAACACCCACCCAAGCTAAAAGAAAAGTGTCTGGTGAGCCGTTAATGTTGAAAATAGATAGAACTCGAAGAAACTGGTGCCCTCATAGAGCTCACCATCAAAGAAGTGGTAGCATAACAAAAAAAAACCAACATCGAAAGTCACTACATCTTGCTTCTTGCAAAAATAGCCACTGTAATAGGAAGAGCCCAAGACCCAAGAAATTCAAATTCACTAAGGAAAGACAAAATTAACACGGGGAATGTAAACCTCGCCACCCTATCTACGCATGAAATAATGGGGCCGTTCACACACACAATCCTCCCATGCGCTAATCCGAGTGTCAAGGACTTCAATGCTGTAAAATTTCGACACTTCACAAGAAAAACGAAGAGAAAAACTCCAAACTGAACTGAAGATGACAGGGTTACCTCGATAAAGGCTTCAAGGATGAAATATTGAGGTCACAATTTTGGGAGCCAACTGATTACACCATAAATGGTCTCGGGACTGAAAAGCAGAAATAGTCCATGAGACGACCACGACAGTGGATCCCATATAATTACTTGAATTATGCGCGCTCTCAATTTCGACTTGTACTACCCACCTTCTTCAATGTCACGACCCTCTTTCAGCTCATGAGCAGAGCCCTCCTGGCAAGCCGAGCAAGAACTTCTTTCTGAGGCATAGTTTTTCCTCTTCTAATTGGTGCTTCGTTTCCCACACCCAAGATGTAAATTAAAACTAAAAATAAAATACAATAAAAGGTATAGAATAAAAACATATTATATATAATTAATTTTCTTAGCATCCAATTTTTGCGAAATCATGAAAAGTTTAGAATATAGTAAGAGTTTAATATGGTCACCTTTCATTAGTGAGAGTGGATCTCGTGATCTTATGTCCCTATGTTGTAGCCTGCTTTATATATTATAATTACAAAATATCAATAAAGATTTAAAAAAATTATTATAATTACGAAGTGTGTTATTTACAATTTAACTAAACCTAATATCCCAACACAAGACTATATATGTCTGAGTATATGAAAGATGGCTTGTTCCTCCTTGGCAAAAGCAACACGGTGCTTGTTGGAAACATCTGAGAAAGAAAAGAGGAACATGAACACTAGGCTTGAAATTTTCATGTCATATGAGAGCACACTCTAAAAGCCAATCGACTCCTGTAGGTCCCATCCATTTAGCAAACACAAAATTATTGAATAAAAGAGTTTATAATTTTTATTTTAGGATTTATATATCTTAGTTTTATAATATCAATCCTTTAGGTTTGTATTCCCATCGTTTGATATTAAAACTAAATCCAATGTATTAGTGGTTTTATATATAAAATTGCAATGAAGAATTCATAAATAGAATTAAAAAATCACATGTCATCTCTACCATTTAAAATTTTAGGTTATTAAATATTTAAAAAAAATTAAACATTTTTAATATTAGTTATTATAAATATTAAAATAACATTTTAAATATTAGTTATTATAAATTAAAAAATAACACTTTAAATATTAGTTATTATTAATAAATTTATAATAGTATTATTATAAATAAATAATAAATTTTAAAAATTTATAAATAAAAATCATCATTAATAATAATGAATTTGAAAAAATATTACTAATTAAAAACTTTTAATAACATCGTTAATACAATATTAATCATGTTTAATAACATCTCTTATTTGATTAATATTATAAACCTAAGTGATTAATAAATTCAAGGATTTAATCTCTCCGGTTTATTAATTCCATAGTCACCATAATCAATGTTCTAAAATTATGGTCAACCCATAGTCAACCATATTTATTTTAGTGAACTAGGTTTATTTTAGGGTTTATAATTTTTATTTTACAATATATATACCTTAATTTTATAATATAAATGCCTTGGGTTGATAACACATTGGGGTTTTAGAATTATTCCCTTGGTTTTATTATTCCCTTGGGTTTATAATATCAATCTCTTAGATTTATTAATATAAGGGTTGTATTCCTAGAGTATAATATTATTCATAAGGTTTATAATATTAATCCTACTATTGAATATTAAAACTAAATCCAATGTACTAGTAGTTTTATATATAAATTGCAATGAAGAATTGATAAATAGGATTAAAAAAACTCATATGTGATCTCCACCATTTACAATTTTAGGTTATAAATATTTAAAAAAATTAACATTTAATATTAGTTCATATAAATATTAAAAAAATCATTTTAAATATTAGTTATTATAAAATATAAAATATTTATTATTATAAATCAATAATATACCTAAAAGATATTTAAATAAAAGTTATCATTAATAATAATGAATTTGAAAACAATATTCTTAATTAAAAAACTATTAATATCGTTAATACAATATTAATTATGTTTAATAACATCTCTTATTTGATTAATATAATATACCTAAGTGATTAATAAATCCAAGGATTTAATCTCTTCGGTTTATTAATTCCATAGTCAAAATAAACAATGTCCTAAAATTGTAGTCAACCCGTAGTCAACCATATTTATTTTAGTGAACTAGGTTTATTTTGGGTTTATAATTTTTTATTATAGGATTTATATACCATAATTTTATAATATCAACCCCTTAGGCTTATTAATGTAAGGGTTTGTATCCCTTAGGTTTATTATAAAATTATAATATTTATTATTTAATAAATACATAATATATTCTAAAAGATATTTAAATAAAAATTATCATTAATAATAATGAATTTGAGGGTTGTAACCCGTATAACAGAATGTGATTGAAATCGAAGGTCGAGAAAAAGATGGAGAAGCGACAGAAAGGATGGGGCTAGGGTTTCAAACGATTTTTTTCATCCTGTGCCTCTCTTGCGGCTGCCTAACTTTGTTGCAGTACCCTCCGCCCTCCCGTATGCCGGCCCGTTTTTACTATTGCGCCTATTTTTCGTCGCCGTTATGGTCACTCCTCCTATATTTTGCTTGGTTTGTTACCCTTACCCTCTTCCTCGACAAACCCCTGACTGTTACCCGATCTCTACAGCGACAGGAGACCTAGGGTTCTGAAGACAGCTAACACGGGAATATAACGATGGATATGGAGGACCTAGTTGACTACTCGAAAGAACCCCTAGCGGGTACCTCCATCTGGACTTCTCCTAAGGTTAACACGACAAGCAGTTTTCACTATGATTGTGAATTAACTGACACTGTTGCCTTGCTGCCCTTCATCTCAAGGCCCTCATGCTCAATTGCTACTTTCTCAGAGGCCTCCCCTTCCATCCTTGACCTCACAGCCCAGCCCTTGTCCCCTTCTACCCTAAAATTTGTAGATCAAACCCTCAATCCCAGTCTGGGCATCTCATCAAAAGGATTTTCATCTCTTCCTTCCTCCGTCGGCTCTCGCATCCTCTCTGCATCGATCAACAGTAATCATGCCGCCTCCGTTTTAGGGCTCCCTATGCCAGCCTCATCGACCCCCCTTTCTGGCAATTTCACTAAAGTCCCTCCCATCTCCGGGGATTTTCCCTCAAATCCTCCCCTGGGAAACCTTGCTCCTGAGTCAAACCCTTCCCGAGACTCCCATCAGAACCCCTCCCTGGATGAAGGAACCCAGAAAGTAAAAAAATAGAGTGTCCTTAGACCAAAAGACTTGGAGGTTTTCCTGAGATTGGGTGAGGATTTCCAGTGGAGTGAGGCAATGGATAGAGTTGAGCGAGTGCTAGTTGGAAGAGTTAGAGGCTGTTTTTACAGTGCCACCAGATTAAAGAAATGGGCCACAATGGTTTGGGGACACCATCTAGTCAAACCACCAGTGGTTCAGACTTTTGTAAGAGGATGGTTTGCGCTTTGGTTTGCTAGGGCAAAGCATACCAACTGGGTTCTTTCAGCGGTTTTGCATATTGAACAAGCCCTAGTCCTCCTTCAGTGATGGACACCACTTTTCGACCCAGAAAGAGAAAAGCTAGGTGCTAGCCCTCTCTGGGTTAGACTACCGAGAATGGCCATTCAGTTCTGGTCTGAAGACATCTTTAGGCGTATTGGGAACTCTCTAGGCACTTATCTAGAATATGAAAAGTCTTATCTCTCGACAGGAAGAATGGCATATGCACGAATTCTAGTCCACTTTGATACTAGTGACGGGCTTCAGGAATACATCACAATCCAATGGAGGTATTTCTCTCGTAGGCAGAACCTGGACTACGAAGGGGTACCATTCAAATGTAGGAATTTTCATAAGGTTGGGCATCTTTTTAAGAATTTCCCCCTCAACAAGAATATGGATAGAGGGGAAGTTGGGAGGACAATTCCCCCAAAGACAAACCTGAACCAAGGGAAGCAACTCCATAAAAAAGATGAAGGGAATCAAAATGAGCCACCTCAATTGGACATGTCTGTCTCGCAAGGGACCCCGAAGAAATGTGGCAGGCCTCTGCTTCGGCCTCCCTCCCCTACTCTCACTAGGGAAAGAGTGACTGTTGGGTTGGTGGTTTCTTCGAGTAAGCAAAAAATCTCTCCTTCTCCCTCTTGCAATCATGTTATTGATAATTTAAATCTTTTTCTGGTATATGTTTCTCTCAAAGAAATTGAAGACCCTCCCCCTCTGAGAACCCCCCACCCCCGCTTTGGTTGTCCCCCCTCCCTCATCACTTCTCACCTCCTCTGGGCTTCCCCTTCCCCCTTTTCCCCCCTCGAAAACTCTCCTTATCCTGTAGCTGGTCCTCCCTCCCCTTGATACTGGACCTGATCCAAGGCTAAGCAGAAAATAACCTCTCAGGATTTCATCGGTTTTGATCCCTCTTTGACCCCGTACCCTCCCAAGCTTTCGCAGGGTCGACCCTCCTCTCTCTCAAAGGCTCAATTTTGAGCTGGAGGCAAAATTGCCTTGGGAAAGAAATCTACCATTCTTGGGGAACTTAGAGCTTTGAACCCCTCATCTGACTCCCCCTCATGAAAATTGCCTCCTTCAATTGTAGAGGGTTGGCTAGACCTAAAAAAAACTAGCCCTCCGCGGACTGTTTCATACCTCTCCTATTGATATCATCTTTCTCCAAGAGACTCTAAGACCTATTAACACCATTAATCACCTCCTTGAGGCCATGTTCCCTGGTTGGAAGTTCTTTGGAATAGATGTTAATGGAAGATCAGGAGGCCTTGCTCTAGGATACAACACCTGCACTTTAAATCTTTGTAACTGTTAGGGAGGTCACAGGCACATAGTGGCTGATCTATTCTCATCGGATTTGGGATTGGCGTTTCGAGTCTTTAATCTCTATGGACCTTGCCAACAAAGGCCTGCCTTCTAGGACATTCTCCTTGTCTCCGATTTCTTTCAGACAAATTATTTAATTATGGGAGGGCACTTAAATTTCTCCATAGGACACTCTGAATCATGGGGGCATCATGCTCAACAAGACCCCTTATCTTCCTTTTTTGAGAATCTGATGGACTCCCATAATCTACTAAACATTCCCTCTGCCAAGCTCATGCCTACCTAGAGGAATAACAGAGCCGGAGAGGACTGTCTTGCGAGAAGACTTGATCATTTTCTTATTAAGGAAGGACTTTTGACCTTGGGCCTCCTCCACAAACAATGGGTAGGATCGGGAGGTTCTCTGATCACCTACCTATTTTCATATTGGGGTTCCTCGAAAGCCCAAGGGTCCATACAAGTTCAGCTCATCGTGGCTCAAAGACCCCACTTATAATCAGATGATCAAGGATTTTTGGAAGGCTCATCCCCCGAATGAGGGTGGGAACATAGCAGAGGGTTTCGCCCAAAACCTCATGGAGCTGAAGAAACTATCAAAAGCATGGGGTCACAACAAGTGAATAAAAGATGACCAATCCCTCTTGAATGCCGAAAAGGAAATCACTGAGATTGAAAATGACCTAGTAAGGGATTATAGTGTGAACGGTTAGAGAATTAGATTCTCGGAGCTGTATACCACTAGAAGAAAAATTCTAATGGATTGTGAGGAAGCATGGTGGCTGAGGAGCAGGGTGACTTGGTTGCTAGAGGGAGATGACAACACAAAATTTTATCACAAGTTTGAAAATGGCAGGAAAAACATCAACACCATCTGGCAACTTCGGAATGAGCAAGGCCACTCTGTCAATACTTTCCCCTAGATGGATACCCTTGCAAACTCACATTTTAAGCAAACATACAAGGCCCCCCTGTTGCTAATCTAGTTGAAATCATGAAAATAGCCCAGCTCTTCCCTTGATATGTGGATCAAGAGGTAGGCATGGAAATAACAAAGGAGATCACAATTGGGGAATTAGAAGCCATGATAAAATTGTTTAAGAAGGAAAAGAGCCCAGGACCGGATGGCTTGGCGATCGAGTTTTACTCAACTTTCTTTGATACTCTGGGAGAGGACCTTCTAAATGTCATTGAACAGTCCAGAACTAGTGGAAGGATCCCTGAGTCCTTCACCTCCACCTTCATCGCTCTCATACCAAAATCTGACAACCTTTGCACCTTTGATGATTTTAGGCCTATTTCATTATGTAACTGCATCTATAAGATTGTAGCAAAGATTATTGCAAACAGGATGTGGCCCATTTTATCCAAGTACATTTTGCTAGAGAAATTTTCCTTTCTACAAGATCAACAAATCCACAAAGCAGTAGGAACTGCCTAGGAGGTGCTACATCCTCTGCACTCCAAGAAAATTAAAGTTATGCTCCTAAAGGTAGACCTCTCAAAATATTTTGATAGAGAAAATTCGTTATATATTAGAATGCTCTTAACCCACCTAGGTTTCCCCTTTGAGTTCATAAAATGGATCATGAGCTGCATCACTAACATTCCTTTTAGCGTCTTGATCAACGAGGCAACCTCCCCCTTTTTTACTTTGAAAGAGGCCTACGAAAAGGATGCCCCTTATCCCCTTTGTTGTTCCTACTGATAATGGAAGTTCTTAGAAGGCAGATTAAAGAAGAACACAGAAGAGGCAGACTAAAAGGAATAAAAATCACAGTTGATTGCATCTTAACAGGTCTATTATTTGTGGACGATGTTCTTATATTCCTTAATGGAAGCATTGGAGATCTAACTAACATGAGGAACACTTTTGCCTTATTCCAAAAAGCCACGAGTATGATTGTCAATTGCAATAAGTCGACCCTCATAGATAATGGATGTTCCCCCCATGAAATCCACTATGCACTGCAAAGATTCCAAAATACTTTGCTCAGGTTGGAAGAGGGACTTAGGTATCTGGGATACACGCTAAAACCTCTAGGGTACAAGAATGCAGATTGGACCTGGCTAATTTCCAAAATGGAGAATAGAATAAACATTTGGTACCACAAATACCTTTCCAGGGAAGGTAGACTCACGCTCATTAAAGTTGTCCTGGAAGCCACCTCGGTATACTAGATGTCACTGCCTTGGATCCCTAGGGGTATTCTAGCCAGAATACAGGCTTTATGTTGCAGATTCCTCTGGAAAGGGAAACAATACGGAAGAATCTTCGCATGGGTAAACTGGGAGGCCATATCTTTACCAAAGAAATGGGCCGGATGGGGCATTAAGAAGCTAGAATATTTCTCCTCAGCTTTGGCGGCAAAACGTGGATGGAAATTACTTACATCGAACAATTTATGGACTAGGGTGGCCTCCTCAAAATATATTTCCCCCTAAAATCTGATGGACTGGATAAATCAACCGTCGAGCTTACAACCATGGATCTCCATTATATGGAAGGCGGTAATTAATTCCCTTAACATCATCAGGGAAGGCATTACATGGAAAATTCAGTCTGGAATGAGAGTAAGGATTGGCCGGGATCCTTGGATTGGATGCGGAAACCTTCAAAGGCTGCCATAGGGCCTCTGATCTTTCCTTAGGAACAACAAAATTACTCATATTGGTCATATAACAGACACGGAGCGCTCCACCCCTTTTCAGCAAGCTTGGAAATCAACCCAGAGATTAAACATTCCCCATCAATGGACTCAATAATGGAATACCTGCATCAGGGCCCTCACTGAGGCACAAATCAAGATTAGGGAGGAGGAAGATGAAGTTGTTTAGGCACTTTAAAAGGTAGGAAGATACATACCAAAGTAGGGATATTTGGTACTAGTTGAGGAGCGTCACCCACATGACCTATAAACATGGCGGAAGCATCTATGGAAATTAAAATCCCCCCCAGGAGCAAACCTCTAATATGGACCATTCTAAAGAACAAAATCCCCACTGGAGATAATCTGATTGAGTGAGCTCATCATGGCCCCTTCTGGTGCCACCTATGTAAATGCAACAATGAATCTGTAAATCACCTCTTTATTGAATGTTTGGTGGCCTGGGATCTCTGGCTTTTGATCTCACCAATGATCTCTTTCACGACAAGGTGGCAAGGTGCTTCGGTAATGGAAGCTTGGTTGAAATGGTGGACAAGTGCCAGAGCAAAAAAAATCAGAAATTTGCCTCTACTGATTTGATGGGGACTGTGGATAGCCTGAAATAACCTCATCTTCCAAAATTCCCTGCTGCATTGGCCCTCCATTACTTCTAGAATCATCTCTGATTTCTCCCTCATCCTTGAGGATGAGGATATAGCCTGATCCAGAGCCATCACTTCTGAATCCAATGACCATTCAAAGCCATGGGATTTTTTTGACGGGTCTACCCAAGAGGATGGTTGTGGGGGAGGAGTCATTTTAAACCTCTCTAACTCTCATTCCCTCCACATTCAGATGGGTTTAGGGGGTGGTACCAATAATTTTGCAGAACTTTCCTCTACAAAACTCCTCATTCAACACGCCTTACAAATTCATTGCCGAGACCTTCAACTCTTTGGTGACTCAAAAATAGTCTATGATTGGATTAATAAAAAATCCAGATGCTCAACTTACTCTATGTTTCATATTCTGGAAGAGGCCCATCATATTATTACTAATTCTGACTCATTTACATGTCAACACATTTTTAGGGAGCGAAATGCAGATGCTGATAGATTATCCAAAGAAGTTGCGCACAGGCCATCCGACACTTGGATGATTCTGGAACACAGAGAAGGAAATTTCTACCAATACTACCACAGGCCCTTTATGGACATAGATGATACAGAAAGCTCTCAGGGAACTTAGATCATGGTTTTTTCTTTTGTTGTTTACCACATGTAAATATTCATATGGTCTATTTATTTTGAGTTATTTTAGCAAAACTTTTGGACGGATTATATAATTGGCAGCCTTTCTAGGCTAGTTTTTTTATAAAACAATATGATGATAATTTCAGAGATGACTACCTCCCTACGTGGAAGAAAGGTATAAAAAATATCTTATTTTTTTGAAACTGATAAGCACTGCCTCATACAACATATGCTTATGCATATACAACATGTAATTTTTATACTTCAATGAAAATTACGTTTTTTCCAAGGGGAAAAAATAATGAATTTGAAAACAATATTCTCAATTAAAACAACTATTAACATCATTAATACAATATTAATCATGTTTAATAACATCTCTTATTTGATTAATATAATATACCTAAGTGATTAATAAATCCAAGGATTTCGTCTCTTTTAAAATTGTGGTCAACCTTTAGTCAACCATATTTATTTTAGTGAACTAGGCTTATTTTGGGGTTTAAAATTTTTATTTTAGGATTTATATGCCATAGTTTTATAATATCAATCCCTTGGGTTTAGTATTATTCCCTTGGGTTTATAGCACATTGGGGTTTTAGAATTATTCCCTTGGGTTTATAATATCAATCCCTTATGTTTATTAATGTGAGGGCTTGTATTCCTTGGGTATAATATTATTCATAGGGTTTATAGTATTAATACTAGTGTTTAATATAAATCTCTTGGGTTTATAATCATGGTTAGCCATGGTCCAATGTCACATTGTAACAAAGATTGTTCCTATATGAAAATCAACCATGCTCTACCATGGTCAACCATAGTCTAACATAGCATTGTGCCAAAGATTGTCCCAATATGAAAATGAAGCATGGTCAACCATGGTAAACCATGTCTATTTTTTGGTTTATAATATTTATCTTAGGTTTTATATGCCTTGGGTTTATAGTATTTATCCCTTGGGTTAAATATTATTCCCTTGGGTTTTTAGTATTAATCCCTTTGGTTTCTAATATCAATCCCTTATATTTATTAATCTAAGGATTCTTATTCATAGGGCTCAATATTATTCACAGGATCTAGAATATTAATCCTTGGGTCTAATATAAGTCCCCTTGGTTTATGATCATGGTCCAACATCACACTGTGACAAAGATTTTCTCAATATAAAAATCAACCATGGTCCAACATTTCATTGTGACAAAAGATTGTCGGCATATGAAAATAAATCATGTTCAACCATGTTGGAACGTTGCATTGTGAAAAATATTGTCTCAACATGAAATTCAACCATGGTTAACCATGATAATTTTAGGGTTTACAATATTTATCTTAGGGTTTATATATCTTAGGTTATTTATCCCTTGTGTGTAATATTATGACCTTGGGTGTTTAGTATTGATCCCTCAGGTTTATTAATCTAAGGGTTCATATTCCTAGGGTGTACTATTATTCATAGGGTTAATAATATTAACCCTTGGGTTTACTATAAATCCCGTGGATTTAGTTAATTAAATTGGATTGATAATAGTCACTCCTTTGGTTTAATATTACTCCAAACAATAGTCAACGACAGTCAACTACAGTAAACCATATTTATATTAGTCAACCATGTTTATTTTAAGGTTTATAATATTTATTTTAGGGTTTGTGTACCTTCAGTTTATTATATTTATCCCTTAGACATAATATCATTGGTCAACTGCCCATGGGGCTTTGGATTAACGGTGAATGGGTGTACTGTTAAGGCACTCCTTGCAATAGGTCAATGGTTCAAATCCCTTGTGGGTGCTTAGGTAGTATTATATAGAAAACACACACACACACACACACACACACACACATATATATCATTGGTCAACCATGTTGCAACGTCGCATTGTGAAAAATATTGTCTCAATATGAATATCAACCATAGTCAACCATCATAATTTTAGGGTTTACTTCCCATGGGTTTACAATATAAATACTTTGCATTTATTAATCTAAGGGGCCATATTCCTTTGTTTTACTATTATTCATACGCTTCATAATACTTATACTTGGGTTTAATATAAATCTCATTGATTTAATTAATTAAATTGGGTTGATAATATTCATTCCTTGGGTTTAATATTACTCCCAACCATATTTATTTTAGTTAGCCATGTTTATTTGAGGGTTTATAATATCTATTTTAGGTCTTATATATCTTAGGTTATACTATTAATCCCTTGGGTCTAATATCCATGGTCAACCATGTTGCAACATTACATTGTGAGAACTTTTGTCTCAATATGAAAATCTACCATGGTCAACCATGATAATTTTATGGTTTACAATATATATCTTAGTGTATATATACCTTAAATTTATAATATTTATCCCTTGGTTGTAATATTATTCCCTTGGATTTTTAGTATTGATCCCTTGGGTTTATTATTCCCATGGGTTTATAATATAATTGCATTGGGTTTATTAATCCAAATGTTCATCTTCCTAGGGTGTGCTATTATTCATAGGGTTCATAATATTAATCCTTAGGCTTAATGTCAATTCCATGAATTTCATTAATTAAATTGGGTTGATAATATTCATCCCTTGTGGTTTAATATTACTGTCAACCATAATCAACCATAGTCAACCATGGTCAACCATAGTGAACCATGTTTATTTGAGGGTTTATAATATTTATTGTAGGGTTTGTATAACTTATGTTTATAATAGTAATCCCTTGGGTCTAATATTATTCCATTGAGTTTATAAAATTTTGGGGTTTTAGAATTATCCTTGCCTCCAATATTAATTCTTAGGTCTAATATAAATACTCTAGGTTTAGAATCATGGTCCAACATAACATTGTGACAAATATTTTCTCAATATGAAAATCAACCATGGCCCAACATTGCATTGTGAAAAAAGATTGTGCGCATACGAAAATAAATCATTGTCAACCATGGTCAACCATGTTGCAATGGCACATTCTCACAAAGATTGTCTCAATATGAAAATCAACCATGGTCAACCATGATAATTTTAGGGTTTACAATATTTATCATAGGGTTTATATATCTTTGGTTTATAATATTTATGCCTTCCCTGCAATATTATTATCTTGGGTGTTTAGTATTGATCCGTTGGGTTTATTATTCCTGTGGGTTTATAATATCAATACCTTATGTTTATTAATCTAAGGGTTCATATACATAGGGTGTACTATTCTTTGTATGGTTCGTAATATTAATACTTCGGTTTAATTTAAATCTCATAAATCTCCAAACAATAGTCAACCATGGTCAACCATATTCAACCATAGTCGACCATATTTATTTTATTCAACCATGTTTATTTTAGGGTTTGTAATATTTATTTTAGAGTTTGTATACCTTGAGATTATAATATTAATCCCTTGGATATAATATATATGGTCAATCATGTTGCATCATCACATTGTGAAAAATATTGTCTCAATATAAAAATCAACCATGATCGACGATGATAATTATGCCCGGGCTTATTTACCTTGGGTTTATAATATTAATTCCTTGGATTTAATATTTTTCACTTGGGTTTGTAATCCTTTGGGATTTTAGTATTAACACCTTGGGTTTATTATTCCCTTGGGTTTATAATATAAATATATTGGGTTTATTAATAGAAGGGCTCATATACATAGGGTATAATATTATTCATAGCATTTATAATATTATACATAGATTTTAATATAAATCCCTTGGGTTTATAATCATTTTCAACCATAGTCCAACATCACATTATGACAAATATTGTCTCAATATAAAAATCAACCATGGTCAACCATATTCAACCATGGTCCAGTATTCAACCATTGGTAAGCATTGGTCAACATTGGTAAACCATGGTCCAATATTCAACCATTTGTTAACATTGGTAAACCATGGTCCATATTCAACCATGGTCAACATTGGTAAACCATTGGTAACCATGGTCAACCATGGTCCAATGTCACATTGTGACAAAGATTGTCTCAATAAGAAAATGAACCATTGTCAATCATCATTAACCATGGTCAAGAATGGTAAACCATTGTCATTCAGCATAGACCATGGTAAATCATGGTTAGGCATCGTCCTATGTCACATTGTGACAATATCAAAATCAATCATCGTCCAACATCGCATTGTGACAAAGATTGTCTCAATATGAAAATCAACCTTGGTAAACCTTAGTCAACCATGTTTATTTGAGGGTTTATAATATTTATTTTAGGTTTTATTTGCCTTCGGTTTATAATATTAATAGCTTGGGCTTATTAATCCATGGGTTCATATTCCTAGGTTATAATATTATTCATAAGGTTTATAATATTAATCATAGTGTTTGATAAAAATCCTTTGGGTTTATAATCATTGTCAACAATGGTCAACCACGGTCCAATGCATCATTGTGAGAAAGATTGTGTAAATATAAAAGCCAATCATGGTCAACCATTGTCCAACATTACATTTTACAAAGATTGTGTCAATATGGAAATCAACCATGGTCAATGATGGACCAACGTCGCATTATAGCAAAGATTAGCTCAATATGAAAATCAACCATGGTAAACCATAGTTAACCATGTTTATTTTAGGGTTTATAATATTAATCCCTTGGGTTTAATATTATTCCCTTGGATTTATAATCACTTGGGGTTTTAGTATTAACCCCTTCGGCTTATAATATCAATCCCTTTGGGTTTTAGTATTAACCCCTTCGACTTATAATATCAATCCCTTGGGTTTATTAATTTAAGGGTTTGTATTCCTAGACAAAGATTGTCTTAATATGAAATTGAACCATGGTCAACTATTGTCAACAATAGTAAACCATTGTGAATCGTTGTCAACCGTGATCACTCATGGTCAACCATGGTCGAATGTCACATTCGTCTGAAAATTTTTCAAGCATTACATTGTGAGAAACATTGTCTCAATGTGATAATAAATCTAATATTGTTTGTTGCAATGTTATATTTCATTGAAATTTATTCAATGTTGTAATGTGACATTAGAAAACTGTTGTTTAATATCAGGTTTCTAATATTCTGTTTAATTTTAGATTTATAATTTTAGATTTTAATATTGGGATTATAATATTAGGGTTTTTATTATTGGGTTTAATATTAAACTAGGGTTTTTAATATTAATCCTACTGTTTATATCAATCCCTTGGGTTTATGAATCCCCTAGGTTTATAATACTAATACCTTGGGTTTATTAATCTCTTAGGTTTTTCAATCCCTTAGGATTATTAATTGCTTGGGTTTATGATATTGAGACAATCTCTTAGGCTTATCAATCTCTTAGTTTTATTAATTCCTTAGGTCCATTAATTGCTTGGTGTTATTATATTGATCACTTGGGTTTATGATGTTGAGACAATATTTCTCATTGTGAGAAAGATTTGTCTGAATATGAAAATCAACCATTGTCTACCAGGGTCAACCATGGTGCAACATCACATTATAACAACGATTGTCTCAATATGAAAACCAACCATGATCAACCATGGACAATGATGATCCAACGTTGCATTGTGGCAAAGATTAGTTCAATATGAAAATCAATCATGATAAACGACAATTGACCATGTTTTTTATAATATTTATCTTAGTGTCTATATACCTTGGGTTTATAATATTAATCCATTGTGTTTAATATTATTCCCTTGGGTTTATAATCCTTTGGGGTTTTAATATTAATCCCTTGGGTTTATAATATCAATCCCTTGGGTTTATTAATTTCAGGGTTCATATTCCTAGACAAAGATTGTCTTAATATGAAAATGGACCATGGTCAAGTGTTGTAAAATAATCAACCATGGTCTACCATGGTCAACGATGGTGCAATGTCACATTATGACAAATATTGTCTCAATATGAAAGTCAATCATGATCAACCATGGACAATGATGGTCCAACGTCACATTGTGGCAAAGATTAACTCAATATGAAAATCAACCGTGGTAAACATCAATTAACTATGTCGCTTATAATATTTATCTTAGTGTCTATATACCTTGGGTTTAAAATATTAATCCCTTGGATTTAATATTATGCCGTTGGGTTTATACTCCCTTGGGGTCTTAATATTAATCCCTTGGGTTTATAATATCAATCCCTTGGGTTTATTAATTTAAGGGTTCATATTCCTAGAGGAAGATTGTCTTAATATGAAAATGAGCCATGGTAAACTATTGTAAACAATGGCAAACCATTGTTAGCCATCGTCAACCATAGTCAATCATGGTCAACAATGGTCGAATGTCACATTTGTCTGAAAATTTGTCAAGCATTGCATTGTCGCAAACATTGTCTCAATGTGATAATCAATCCAATAATAATGCAATATTCAATATTGTAATGGGACATTAGAAAAATGGGGTTTGATATTAGGGTATTAAAAATTAGGTTTCTAATATTGTGTTTAATATTAGATTTATTATTTTAGAGTTTAATATTGGGATTATAACATTAGGGTTTTCATTATTGGGTTTAATATTAATCCTGGGGTTTTAGTATAAACCCCTTGGGTTTATTGTTCCTTTGGGTTTATAATATTAATTTCTTGGGTGTATTATTCCTCGGACAGCCATGGTTTGTTATGAAGTCAACCATGGTCCAATATGGAATTGTGATAAGGATTGTCTCAATATGAAAATCAACAATGGTCAATCATGTTTATTTTAGCGTTTATAATATTTATCTTAGGGTTTATATGTTGAGTTTATAATATTAGTCCCTTGGGTTTAATATTATTCCCTTGGGTACATAATCCCTTGGGGTTTTAATATTAATCCCTTGGGTTTATTATTCCTTTATGTTTATAATATCAATCCCTTGGGTTTATTTTTCCCTTAGGTTTATAATATCAATCATGATCAACCATTGCCAATCATATCCAACCATTGCCAGCCATGGTTGAATGTCGCATTGTGACAAGGATTGTCTCACCATGAAAATAAACCATGTTTATTTTAGAGTTTGTAATATTTATATTAGGGTTTCAAATACTAGGTTTCTAATATTTTGTTTAATATTAGATTTATTATTTTAGAGTTTAATATTGAGATTATAATATTAGGGTTTTAATTATTGGCTTTAATATTAATCCTGAGGTTTTAATATAAATCCCTTGGGTTTATTGTTCCTTTTTGTTTATAATATCAATTGCTTAGGTGTATTATTCCTTGGCCAATCATGGTTTTTTTATGTAGTCAACCATGGCCCAATATGGAATTGTGATAAGGATTGTCTCAATATGAAAATCAACTATGATCAATCATGTTTATTTTAGTGTTTATAATATTTATCTTAGGGTTTATAATATTTATCTTAGGGTTTATAATATTAGTCCCTTGGGTTTATTATTCCTTTGGGTTTATAATATCAATCCCTTGGGTTTATTTTTCCCTTAGGTTTATAATATCAATCATGATCAACCATTTCCAATCATATCCAACCATGGCCAACCATGGTTGAATGTCGCATTGTGACAAAGATTGTCTCGCCATGAAAATAAACCATGTTTATTTTAGAGTTTGTAATATTTATATTAGGGTTTACCAAAGTTGGGTTTATAATATTAGTGTATTGGGTTTAATATTATTGCTTTGGGGTCATAATCCCTTGGGGTTTTAGTAATAATCCCTTAGGTTTATTATTAACTTGGGTTTATAATATCAATCATGGTCAGCTTTATTAATCTCTTGTGTTTGTAATATCGATCACTTGCGCTTCTTAATCCCTTAAGTTTTTAATATTTATCCCTTGGGCTCACTAATTCCTTGGGTTTATAATATTGAACGATTGAGTTTATTAGTTCCTAGGGTTTATAATATTAATAATCCCTTTGGTTTACTAATCCTTTGAGTTTAAAATATTACTTCTTAGGGTTTATTAATTCAACCATCTTTATTTTAGTATTAATCCCTTGGGTTTATTATTCCTTTGGGTTTATAATATCAATCATTTGGGTTTATTATTCCCTTAGGTTCATAATATCAATCATGGTCAACCATTGTCAATCATAGCCAACCATGGTTGAATGTCGCGTTGTGATAAGGATTGTGTGACTATGAAAATAAACCATGTTTATTTTGGTGTTTGTAATATTTATATTAGGGTTTACCAATGTTGGGTTTATAATATTAGTCCCTTTAGTTTAATATTATTCCCTTGTGTTCATAATCCCTTGGGGTTTTATTATTAATCCCTAGGGTTTATTATTAACTTGGGTTTATAATATCAATCATGATCAACCATGTTCAACCATAACCAACCATGGTCAATTGTGGTAAATCATGGTGTGATCTTGCATTATGACAAAAATTGTCTCCACATAGGGTTTATATACCTTGGATTTATAATAATAGTCCCTTGGGTTTAATATTATTTCCCTTAGGTTCATAATCCCTTGGGGTTGTAGTATTAATCCCTCGGTTTTATTGTTGATTTGGGTTTATTATTCTTCGGTCAACCATGGTCCAACATGAAATTGTGATAAGGATTGTCTCAATATAAAAATCAACGATGGTGAATCCTGTTTATTTTAGTGTTTATAATATTGATCTTAGAGTTTATATACATTGGGTCTATAATATTAGTCCCTTGAGTTTAATATTATTCCATTGGGTTTTAGTATTAATCCCTTGGGTTTATTATTCACTTATCACAATTCTAATTATTATTGGACCATGAGTTGTTATTATGAGTTAATAACAACAACAACAATAATAATAAGAATATGGTTGTCATTATTTATAAAAATTAACAATGGTGAATCATGTTTATTTTAGTGTT
>APFE030773092.1:87801-160073 GCA_000404065.3 Pinus taeda | reverse complement strand
TGCATGTAGTTGCATGCTCTAACTAAGAGTATGCATGCAGTTGCATGTAGTTGCATGCTCTAACTGAGAGTCTGCATGCAGTTGCATGCTCTAACTGAGAGTCTGCATGTAGGTGTAGTAGTTCCAACAATATCTACCAAAATCAATAATCTCAACACTCATATCAAAACATCAGTTACTTCAAAAAAACATCGTCATCGTACTGATTTATATATAGTAGATATCATAATCCAAATGTAAAGTTTTAAGCCAAAAGGCCTTATTTTTACACCTCTCTTTTACAACATATATGTTTATTATAATTCAACGTTTTCCAGATTGTTTTCTAGGGCGGGAATTGCGGTGGATGATGAATTATGAAATTTAATTGTCATAATGAAGAAGCGGCGGTAATTAGTACTTTATAAAATATTCTTTTGGGTCTTCATACTAATAATAGTTCTACTACGTCTCGGTGGTTAGTTCTAAGGTTTCCGATGGCTAATTTCAATTGTGAAATGTAAACTATTATTACACCATCTAACAAATTAATGAATCAAAATCTATGACGACTGTTGTTACAAGTCAACAAATTGTAATGGCATATAGTCTTTTATGAAATGGAACCAAATTTTTCTCGATTGTAATTTTATATAATATTTATACACATAATTTAATTAAGTCTATTCAAATTTTAATGATGGTTATGAATTATGTTTTATTAAAGGTTACATATTGAAGTCATACATTAAAATGTTAAATGATTATAATATAATATTAATATTTTTATTGTTATTATTATATAAATTAATTTACTGTATGGAATAAATTATTATTATAAATTAAATAAATAAGAAATTTAATTTATAACAATAATTTTAAAAAAATATATTCACCCATTTTATTATAATTATAAATTTAAATTTATATATAACTATAGTATGTATTTTACAATGACTTCATCCACATTTATATATAATAATTGCATTGTTTTCAACATTTCATTGATTAATCTTTAGCATACCATTTCCTTGTATAAATTAATGTTTGACTTGGTATGCCACTTTTTTTAAACACATCAATTAATATGAACAACATGAAACTTTGTAATGACCCAGTCATTTTGCATATATATAATTGGGAATAAATTAATGATTGACTAATAATTGCATTGTTTTCAACATTTCATTGATTAATCTTTATCATACCATTTCCTTGTATAAATTAATGGTGGACTTGGTATGCCACTTTTTTTAAACACATCAATTAATATGAACAACATGAAACTTTGTAATGACCCAGTCATTTTGCATATATATAATTGTGAATAAATTAATGGTTGACTTGGTATGCCATTTTTTTAAACACATCAATTAATATGAACAATATGAAACTTTGTAAGGAGTTGTCTATAATGCGACTTTTTGGAGATTCTGGTGATGGAATCCGGCGGAAGAAATGAGGTTAAATCTTGATTTTTAACAGTTAAAATGGTTTTTTAACTGCATATTTGGATTCAGCACCCTGAAAAACCCCTGGGAGCCATTGATTGTGCAGAAACTAGCTATCAAACTTGGGATTCCAATGAATTGCTACCGGATTTTGACCAGAAAAATCCGCCAAAAAAACTTTCAAAAAGTCGCGTTATAAACTACTGCACTTTGTAATGACCCAGTGATTTTGCATATATATAATTGTGAATAAATTAATGGTTGACTTGGTATGCCATTTTTTAAACACATTAATTAATATGAACAACATGAAACTTTGTAATGACTCCAGTCATTTTGCATATATCTAATTGTGATGCTCATTGTTTCAGTGAAAACTTAAGCATTGTCTTAGTTATTTTACACGTGTGGTTATTGCAATTGTTTCATGATTTTTTTTATATTAGAATAAAGGATATGATTTTCTTGGGATTCCTTATAATGGTGTGAATATGGTCATAATTAACGTCATAATTGTGATATATATGTGAATACTGTAAACATAGTAAAATCCATAATTACAATTATATGTATGAGTAGCATTCATGGTATTATAAAGTTGACACATACATTTACGAAAGTTATTATAAACATATTTACAATTATATTTGTGCGAGTAGCATTAATTTTTTTATAAAGATGACGTATACCCTTATAAAGGTTATTATAAACACATTAAAAAAAATGTAAATAGAATAAAATACATTCAAGTGACATGTAAGGTAGGTGAGGCAATACCCTAACTGATTGGAGGCTAAAACCAAATAGTAGAAGAAGAGGAGGAGCGGAATTGAGAATGACATGGGGAGAAAAGAAAATAATGAAGAGAAATAGTGAATGTTATGCATAGAAAATGAAGGGCATTCGAAGGGCAACACTAGGAGTATGTTGCAACAAGAATAAAGTGCAATAAATATGTTCATGTGCTCTATATAATAACTAGGGAAAGGGAGACTTGTACTCCAAGAAGAGTTGACGACATAGACCACTAATTTCTCCTGGTGATTTATTGCAACCTTTCTCAGTTCTATGAACAAATGTTTGAGTTTTCCTTCCTTGCTTGCACATTAAATGGTATTATAAATTTGGATCCCTTGTTTTGATTGAATAGGATTAATATGTAAACAAGATTAGGGAGGACATTTCATCTCTAAACCCTGAAATAAGAGAGGGTGGAGGTTTTCACATATGGAATCCCTCAATGGTTGGTGGGTGGAGGTGATTTACCTCTGGAATCCTTGGACTAGCCTATACTAAGAAAGGGTGGAGGCTCTTACCCATCGAATCCCTCATTGGCTGGTGGGTGGAGGTGTATTACCTCTGGAAACCCTAGGCTAGCTTATAAATGAGTGCTTTTAAGCCAGAAGCGCAGAGGTGGGTTAGACCTCTGGAATCCCTGATATATCTGAGTATGTGGTCATTGGGATTGTCAAGCCAAGGGGTGACAACTACTTGAAGGAAATTTTGGCAGTCTGTCTGTGGTTAGCAGGATAATTACAAACTCTACCTAGTACCCATCACCTTGAAATCAATAGTGAAATTGTAAAAATATGCTAGTGCCTAGGAATCTAGGATTGTTACATTTAAAACATCTTTTACCACTTCCCATAAATATCGATTTGTGGTATACACAACATTGAGTAAACTGTAGAAAGGACTATATGTTTTAGTTATTATGCCTAATTACTATCTGTGAGTAACATCATGAATTAAAATCAGGGCAGAGGTATTTTTAATTGAAATACTACCCATGGCATCATTCGGCCCGAAAATGTATGGATTGAGCCTAATTCCACAAGGATTAAATATACACTATGCCTAATTGAAGTGATTGCTAAATAAATCATTGAAGGCTACAATTTGACTGGTTTTAGGAAATAACATTGGAATCTTAGAAATCATTTAGTTCTTTCATTTTCAGATTCATGACATCCTAGACATTGCTTGTTCCCTGCAACAATGTATGACAAAAATTTGCTCTATGATGCATGTAGAGGCTCACATTTATGAAGTTCGATTTAGTTGTTTGAGAATAGTGCTTGTAACTGCAAAATTGGAGAAACTCGTTATGCACACATCAAGCCTCTTTCCAATTATACTTGACACTACCTTGGGCTAATATAAATCAAATCCAAGCACATGTGGATGTTAAATGAGGATCAAACCCATTTCATATCAAACCTGGGTTATGCAATGGATTTTAAATTGTCAAATTATAAATTACGATATTTGGAAATTGCTTGTTATATATTTTACTAGTGTTTGACGTTGTATCCTTGTAGATAGGCTATGTTCTCTTGAAACAAAGTAATATTAAAAGTACGAGAATATTCATATTATATATTCAGATGTAGTTATATGAAAGGAAAATAATTTGTAATCGAAATTAGAAAGCTAAGAGACATTGCAATGATTTCTAATTAAAATGAATTTGCAAATGAAGGAACCTCTAATGATCTATAATGAAAACTACTCTAACAGAGATTTATTTTTGAGATAGGATCTGAAGCAATGATTGTAAGTACGCATACTGGAGTGGGATATATAAACATGTTATGTTTGTTATACAACCTTACCAAAGACTTAAACATATGTTCACTGCTATTGAATTTCAATATCTCACATTAAATATGGACTAAATAAGTCCTTTCATTTGCCAAGTTAGGAATTGTAATCCAACTCATAACCTTAACATTTCTTTCAAATTGTTTTATTGCATTTTTTACTAGAGCTTATAACTATTATGGTAGATGGTCTCTTTTCCTTAAAACATTGAAATGTAGTGAACCTTATGTAACTATACTGCAATTTATCTCCATAAAGTAGTGACATTTATTTACGTTTGTAAGGGCCAACCTTGGCTACAAAAGGCATTCCTTCCCATGACAGATTCATCCTTCTTATTTATTAATTTAAACTCTATAACCCCTATATCTGGCTCTATTACAAAATGGATAGCATGTTACATTATCTAGTAGTGTCATGTGATTCTTGCTAGGGTTTGGGAAAAGGCATAGTATTTAGAAAACTTGTAAACATATAAAATATCCTCACTTATAAATTATACCCAAATAATGTATGGGAAATGATAAAATTGGTTTTACATGCATGCCATCGTGGAATATGTCACCTAAACCTTATTGCATGTCTACCATCAATAAAAATTTTGGGAAGTATTATAGTTGTTGATTGATAGACAGATCAAGATGCATAACTTGAGTTGATGTTAAAAATAAACGATATTACAAGAATGTTATTGCATTGAATTGTTAGATAGACACACTCTTATGGTATGTTAAGTGTGATGGATTAATAAACATTTTTTTGTAGAGTCCTATAAAATTCCAAATACTCATCTATTAGAAATATATAAGCTTTTGTGCATTCTTACAATTAGTTGTCAAACACCTAAACCTCACTTTCATCATCACTTCTTGTTAATCGGGCCTATCTCACAATCACCTTAGTCTTAGAAGGGAGGTGTGTTACAAGTGGCGTCAGAGCACTGGTTCCAACACTGGACCTTGTTGTGAAAAATGAACATATGTCTGCTTAATATTATGCATGCATAGACATACTAAAACCATAATACTTTGTGCTAGTAGTAATAAGTCTAGATAATAATTTGATGCATCTCTTTCTAATATATATAATAGTTGTAAGATGTTAATACATCACATACACCCATAGATAGAAAACATAAGCAACCAGATGTTTGAGTATAGTTTCGACAGATCCCAACATGAGCCAGAAGAAAGATTAGTCAGATGGGAAAGATGAGATGAGAAACATGTGGAGGGAGACTCTCCTAATTGGGTAGACACACTTAGAAATATGAAGGCCGAATTAAGAAGTTACAAAGATAACAATGAAATATTGTTCAAGGCATAGGAAAGGAAAGTAGAGGTCAATGCTACCATTTTGCAAAGCCTTTCAAAACTATAGAGGCAAGGGAAATAGGTACTGGAAGCTAACCTTGGAAGTAGGCATAAGAACAAGGAAGTGATGGAAGAAACAAATGGAGTAGATGGGAGCCAATCTAAGAAGAGAAACAAGTGGGAAAGTGATGATACAGTGAGAGGATATAACATAGACAACACTTTGATTACTCTCCTAGGAGCCCTCGTCATCAACACAAAAACGAGGCAGATCACATGCTAGAATAATTTAATAAGGCTAAACCCCCTACTTTTGATGATGAAAGGAAAAGGTTTGAAGATGTAGAAGCTTGGTTACTAGGGATAAAGAAGTTGTCCAGAATTCACAGTTGAGAATATAAAGGCTAGGGTGGCCATGTTTAGCTTAAAAGGAAAAGTTGATATATGGTGGGAGTATGTGAAAAATGTGAAAAGCATACAAGAAGAAGATCTTATCTAGTGTGAATTCAAAGAGCTATTTTGGAAAAAGTACTTATTAGAAAGATACTTTGATAGCAAGGAAAAGGAATTTTATGAGCTCAAGATGGGACGGATGTCACATGATGAATTTTTCACAAATTTGTTGGAGCTATTGCGATACGTACCCTACATGAAGGATGAGAAAGAAAAAGTTTAGAGGTTTTTCAGTGGCCTACCTTTGTATTTTAAATATAGTATTGCATTTGATGAACCTCAGGCACTAGATTTAGATGCCATCAAAAACCTTAAGCATTTCTATGAGCAATCGAGACATAGCCCAGAATTCAAAAATGGTTGGAAGCCAGTAGAGCGAAAAATAAAGAGGGATGGCATAAGAAAGGAAGAAAAATTACAGGTAAAAAGGGAGATACAAGCTCAAGTAGTGCATGCCAACCTCAACCAAAATTCAAACCAACGGAAAAAGGCCATGTTTATCAACCAGTATAAGGACAAAGTAGAGTGTAAGACAAGAATTTGTTGAAGTGTTGAACATGTGGAGGAAATCGCCACAAGATAGATTTCCCACCTTAGAAGGATACGAGACCACAAATCTACAGTACACAAGAGGCCCGTACAGTAGGGGATGTAGCAAAAGGTATACCTAGGACATATGTAGTCATGGACAACAGATAGACTGATCATTAAACTTCTGTTGTTGAGATGGAAGGTAATATTTTTATTCAATTTGTTTCTATTTTAATTGACCCTGACTCTAACTATAGCTATATCAGTCCTCAACTTGTATAAAATTTCCAGTTAGCTAAAGAAATGCATGCAAAAGCATGGTTGCTTCAATCAGCTACATGGAAAAAAACAAGAGTAAGCCAATGGGTGAAATATTATACATTTGAACTCCATGACATGCCAATAGTAGCAAATCTCAATTTTCTCTCTTTGGGTGCATATAATATGTTACTAGGTATGGATTGATTGTATTTCCATTGGATAAAAGTAGATTGCTACATAAAGGATATTGAATGTTTTTGTAGACGCTACAACCACCTGCCAAATTTTTTCCCATGATTCGTTTGGGAGTCTCCCTTATAAACCACAACGACTCATCTTGCACTGATCCAGGTAATTGTTCTTCAATTAAGCTTTATTATTTCAATCTTGGCTTATGTTTGCTTACTTATCCCTTTTTCTAACCCACAAGATGATCTCTTGACTTGGTCTTTCAACAGTTTTGGGCTTGCCTTAGAGAACTGCACAATCCTTGAGGGAAACTGGCCTTGCTCTTGGGAATTACGTAGTCTTAATTGACAGTGGGCCTCGAGCACAGGAATTGCACAGTACTGAATGGAAGCCAAACTTGAGATCAGAAATTGTGTAGACATGAGAGGCAGCCTATAGCCACTAAGCCCAAAAATTGCACAAACCCCATTGTGCTCGAAAACTACACAGTGCATGAACCAGAGAGTTTCCCAGTCCCTCCAAGAACTACACAATCTTTTTGGACAATGCATGGTAGTTTTCCCGAAAAAGAAAGAAATCTAAAGGGAAAAATCATCCCTAGGAAATAGGGATCTATTTTCAATAACCTAAAGGAGGCATTTGCATTATTTTTAGAAGTTTCCCCCAATTATCGCTTTTGTCCTTGATCTTAGGAATGCGCTTCATAAATTCCAATTTGCTTAATTCTATGTAATAGACGCCCCTAGAGCTCATTTTCACATTCGATCTTCAAACTCTATCATCCCCAAGGAGATCAAGTAACCTTCAGAGTATTTTCGTCACTTTTTTGGGTGAGTTTTAATTTTATCAATTTTCTGTCACTTTTGTCATTTGGCTTGTGTGAGTATTATTTCAATTGTTTCTCTTCATGGTTGATGGAATTTTAACTTATTTTAGCTTGTAGAAGTGTTGTTTCAAGTAATATATCTCCTTTCACAAGTGTCACATGAGTTTTCCCATTTTTGCACCAACGGTCGTCATTGTGGCAACTCTCTTCACATGCTTCATTTTCCTTCAATTTAATTAATTTTTGCACTAGTTTCACATGAATACATCTACACTTAGTAAGATTTTCACTCATCATCACACCATCCTTCGTATCTGCTTGATTTTCACATTCCCATTGGGAAGATCTGGGTCACCTTGCCCAGATCTCACACTTCATTACATGCACTGCACAATCTGGGAGCTCAAGGTCTGTGCCATGGCTTCTAGAATTGTGAAGAACCTATCCTCAGATGGCTCAAAATATGCACCGCATAGTTCTAGGAGCCAACCTCCTAGCTTGACCATCGAGATTGTGTAATGTGAAGTCTCTCCTAGGCCTTGACCTAGACTGAGCTACACATTACGTAGTTCCAGTCATCAAGCTTCAACACCAACTTCTAGGAATGTGCAGTGCACAGTTCTTACAATAATTCAGTCACCCCTGTCAGTCAAAATTTCACAATCCCTCTCATTAGATGCCCTGATTTCTACTTGATCATGTTGTGAAGTTAGATTTGCAAGAGGTAATGTTTGCTTGCCATGAGTGTCCATTCTGTCTCATAGGTACCACACTCATGAAGCACTTCTTTCCAACAATCATTGTTACAATTGAACCAAAGAGAGATGCTTCAAGAGAGACCACAAAAAGTAGTATTGGGGAAGCAGTGGAGAAAGTTCTAGTTAACTTTCCAATATATGCAGACACTCAACTATTCATAGAAAAGGAGTCAACACTAACATGGAAGCAAGTCCAACAACAGTAGCAGAAGGAAACAATCTAATACATGATTAGGGAAATAGGAAGTTGTTGGTAGAATAGAGGGAGAGAAATTCTGCAAGGTGAAAGAGAATTCAATCTTCATGTAGGAAACTTTGGAAGTAGAAGAGAAAGGAAGTAGAGGATATAGATAGCAAAGCATAGGAAGAGAGAAAAGAAGATCTTGAGATCACAAAAATTAGAAAAAGAATTGAAGGAAAAACAGGAGATGAGGATGAAAGAACAAGAAGAGAAGAAAAAATAGAAACAAGAACATAGAAAAGGCATGATGACAAAGGGAACAACACCCATATAGGTTGAAGAGTTAGAATTACCAACAATAGAGGAGGAGAGTGAACAGATGTAGGATCGGGAGCTTACTCAGTAGATTGAGCTATTGATTGAAGTGAAAAACATGGAGTTAGAGCAAGAGCCACAAAATGAAGACACTGGCCTGATGCCAAGAGCACCACAAGTCATCTCTTAGTTTCCACCACCTCAAATGTCAGAACCAAGCCCAAGCGAGCATGGAGATGTTGTTCTCCTTGATGATGATCTGGTCATGGATGTGTACAATATATCATTTGATGAGTTGTAGAAGAATATTGTATAGGTGTGGAGGAGGCACTTTCCAGATGATCATGCATCACCCACATTCATTAAGGAAAGGGTGATATTGTCGGACACTAGGAAACATCCAACTACCATTTCCCAAGCTAGCTTGGCCTATGCAAGAGAAAAAAACTCAAAAGTTCAGCACCTGACGACTGAGAATGAAGAATTTGAAAATAACTTGCAGGCTACTAGGAAAGAGGCAGAACAACTCCATGCATCAGAGTAGAATGTAGTTTCTGTATTGGGGGAGATGAGAATAACGATACTTGCTTAAGTATCAACACTTGGTGATACCATGCGGAAGCTCTATGACAGATTTTTCATGGTGCATAAAACAATTTTTTGTATGCATGGACTACAACAGTGGAGCAAATAATTTGTTCAAACTCTAAAAAACATACATATTTTGATTTCCCATGTATAAGAGTGGACAATGCAATACAAAGGGGCCCTGCTTAACTTAGTTAAGAAGATGAATCCACATGCAGAACTAGAGAAGGCAAAGGTCTAGATGTTGATCCATAACTATGAGTAGCTCGCCCCATTTATAAATAGCATACAGGCCTCATATGTGCGGTTTTACCATAGTTTAGATGTGATGGTGAGCAAGCATAGAATCCCATCAATTGGTTCCCTCACTGGTGTTAAACCCAGGAACCAAGTCTGGCTAGAGATCGATGAGTACATGGAGCATCTAAGATGAGAGGTCTCAAGGGTAGACTTGGAGATGAACGCACACAACATGCAAAAGTACATCGATGGCCCTATCATGGTCAACAACATGCTGCACATGCTTAAGAATGACTTGGATATAGGTTTTAAGACTATATACCCAGATGCCATGGAGGTGAGAATCCACTTTCAGAAAGACACCATCAAACAGTTTGGGGACACCATCATGTAGTACCAAGCTTGAAATCAATATGCGATTGAGAAGTACCAAGTGGAGGTTTCCGATTTGGTCTTTCCCCAAACTTTGGAATCATAGTGTCTTATCTTGTTAGGTTGTATCTAACCTATTTTGTCTCACATGGGTACATATGGAAAATGTAATATTATTTGTGAATATGTTGTATGTGAAATTCCAAGTGTCATTAGTGGAATGTGAAAAGTCATCACATTATGTAATGAGTTACTTGTAAATAAGTTGAAGTGTCATGAGGGTAGTTAAAGAGTCATAAGGGGGAATGTCAAGGGTCACCCCACCCTTTGTTATAAATAGAACCTCATAACTCATAGAAGAGCCTTTTGTGAGCCAAGCCTTTCGCTAGGCTTAGGCTTAGGAAAAAGCTTGGGAGTATTGGGACAATCTTGGCTTCTCCCCAACGTAGAGTGAGTATACTTCTTTGGAGGAGAAGGTGTTCTTAACTATAATGTTCCACTATTGGGCTAGTGGTCGTCAATGGTGTATGTATGGATGGAACTTTCACTTATAATAATAATAATAATAGAGGCAACATGCTTTCATGCATATGTTGTTATTGTAGTTGGACTATTTTGGTTGCTTTAAAAGTGTGTGTTATTTAACTAATGCATTTTCTTATGAACTACTTTGTATGCAATTGTATGAATCTTGTTGGATGCATGTTGTTGGATTAACCCATCACTTTAATATGTTGAATATTCCACATTTTATCTTGTGATGTCATCTCACTTATGTGTTCCTTACAAGCTATGTACTGTTAGAGGCTTCAAAGGGGCACACTTCCTTTCCCCTTCATGTGTTAGAACCCCCCATGCATCGCATTGACTTTCTGCAAGGTCACACACTTTCTCTCACCCAAATTTATCTTACTTGCCTCTGTGCGCTACCGTGGTCAAGGAATTACACTACCACCCACTACTGGGACTCCTACTCCAAATGGTTTGAGGTCTAGTTGGGACTTCATATCGGGGATATCCCAAGAATGTCGACAAGTCCAACACCGTCAACATTTATGGCGCTAGAAGGAGGGCCAGATGACAAGATGATTCATCGAATTCTGTTTTTAATTTATGCACATATTTCATGACTTTTGTTGAAATCATAACCCCAACATGTTTCCCTATTTTTGTTGGTTTTGAAGCATCGAAGAACATTATAGATGACTTGTCCAAATATAGGTTCAATGACGATAATAGAACACCCCTGTTTAGGCACACAATTTCTTTCGTTGGCTTTTGCGACAGGCATGATGTGCCCTCAGATGATGTTTCTTATGGTTTGTTCACTTTCACATTCAAAGGGCGAGCAAAGCAATGGTGTCACACATTTCCTACAGACTCTGAAAGTCACCTAACAAATCTCTTGATCATTTTCATGATTTCTTCATTACTTTTATGAATTTATTAAATATTAAGTTGACTAGAAATATTTATAGGAAATATTTCAGTATCTTGTTCACATTTCTCAGAATCCACATACGTTAGAATCTTTTGAACCTCTCCCAATATACCTCGGTGTTAGAGCTTCTAAATCTAAGAGGGACAAGGTTGTTGTCCCAAGTGACCCTCCATCCCCTTATCATCAAACAGATCTAGCTCTGCAGGTTGAGGTGGGAGAAGTTGAGAATACACCTATTGATCTCTGATCATCTCCTCTTATCCCACTTGCACTGGATTTTTGCACAAATTTGGACTGCAAGCCCGATGGTTGTCATGTGGTCTTATCTCCTCAACCTCTGTCCTTTAGTTCCTTTGATCCTGCAGATTTTGGTGTGTTGTGTTCATTCGTTTCATATTCCATATGTGATGTTCATGAGGATCAAATTTTGGACGGAGTTGGTGTTAAGCAGTTAACGCATGTTATCATTTTTAATGAGTATATGTGGGAGTCTAAACAAGAAATTGCGGTGAAGGATGATCTCCTTCTGTCTGCACCTTGTCCACATTATCTTGACATCTTCCACGATTCTTCCATTTCTATTCCATCTTGTGAAAATTCATTTCCAACTTATTCTATTTGCGATCATTCACAAAACACATGGGATGCCAGTTTTTCATTTCATTGCATAGAGGACAAATCTCTCTTCTTGGATCCTCCCAATTTCTCATCTTACATTTCTGGAAACATGGAGGGTGAAACTTTTCATTTTTATCCCCTCTTTATGATTCGTCAAACCATGAGGATGTCGCTATCCTTCATTTTGAGTTTTCTAATCGTGGTTGACGTGATATTTTCATTCATTCATCCGATCACGATTCTGATTTATGTACTGTTGATCTTTCTAAGCCACTAGTATTTGATGATCCATCTCCTGATGAATTGGAAACTCTTCAAGCTGTCGATGCACTTTAGCTCGAGCTGATTGTTATGTCAGGTTCTTGTAGCCTTGAGGTTAGTTACACTTCTGATTAGAAATCTGTTGAATCTCATAGGCTCCTCATTTCTCTATTGTTTACACTAAAAATCAATCTCATGCATTGCAAGAGTCATACGTAGCAAGCACTGTTGCAAAATAGAAGTAATCTTCTTTCTTTATGTTTTCTCGTCTTTCAAGCTCGAATATGTGTACATGCTTGTCTTTCACGCACAATGTAGCATGACATCATGATACATCTGTAGAGTGCATCCCCACATCACATCACTCCCACAGTTTGACATATTTTATTAGCAGGTTCTAAAACTTTAAAGACGTGCACACCGCCAATTTGCTATTTTTGTGTAACATCGCAAGGGGGCCGAGAAAACAGTTTACAAAGGAAAACGAAGACAAAACGAGGGTCGGACCTCCCCTTTCTCTCTCTTCCACATTGCATCGACGATCGATGATTGGTGGAGATGGTAGTCACAAATTGTTGAAGATCACCAATATTGTGATATAAAACAAAATTGTCGAGGAGGGCCGAATTTCAAATACAAAGGAAATGCCTGCAAAAACAAGGCTGGGCGGGCCACTTTCTCTCTCCTCTAGGGGGCCACTTGGTAGCCTTTGATTGGCCCATCGAGCTGACATGGAAGCTAATATCATCAGTGACATGGCACATATAGAGAATGGCGTCGAAGGTGGACACATGTCACTCATTTTTGGAATTTATAGGGGTCTTATGGGGCTGCTTTCGGATGCCATGTGTCACCACTCATAGGGAAACACGTGGCAATGATGACATCAATAGGTTCATCATAATCAGTGATCAATGATCGCGCAATGTAAAGCTTCTCTCCGGTTGTGTTCCCTCCCCTACTGCGATTGCGATAAGGAAAGGGACCCTTGAGATGCGATAGGTTGTGTGTTTTATTGTATAGGGATTTCACGTTCGAGATATCAGCGAATGTGGTGCAAACGGAAAACAATGGTATTTTAGGCTATAAAGGAAAAGGCTCCCCCTCGTGACAGTTGAGAGCCTAGCGCCCGTAGGGCTAAGTGCTTGTTCCAGGCCCTTGGTTATAAAATGAAAGCCATATAAAAGGGACTATGATGAAGGGGGATAAGGGGAAATTGAAAACACTTGCTCTCACCTGTTTCAGAGAAAAAACCTATGCCTGTGCCGTTTCATGGAATGCTTCTCACCTAACACATCAATGCATTGATAGGTGCATTACAAAGGTTTAATGGGCAGATGGGCTGACGGCTAGGAGACTTTAAGGGAGCATGGTGCAGGGATGGAGCGGTACACGAGATTTAGGAGGATTAATGGTTCAACATGGGGCCTCGTCCCTCTACACAACAAAGGACTACAAAGGCAAGCGCTTTTAGTCGACCTAACCCCCACTTCACAGAAAAAGGCATCTCAACAGTAAAGAAAGAAGCGATGGGGGTAGTTGAGCAACACAAGAGGCCATACCATGAACAAATTATAGTCCAGTTATTTACTTAGTTTTGTCCTATAACATGCCTTCCTTCCAATGAGGCATTCATTTTTGTAATACCTTTTTGGGCCACAGAGCCGTTCATGACTGATACAACTAATCGACTTGACTGCTGAGTTTATGGATATATATTTTTGCTATAATGTAGCTTCTTTCTCCCCTCTGATAAATAGGGGAAAGAAAGACTTAGGTTAGGTTCATAAATTCGAGAGAAAACATGGCATGTTATAGTTTTAGACTGTATTTCCTTTGCAATACAGATCTTTTCAGAATATCAAGGAAACAATGGTGATTCCCTCTTCAAAGGATTATAATATGTGTTCCCCTTTGTCTAACATATTTTATGTTCACATTACTTCCCCGAATTCATGTAATTATTGTTTTTAGATGTGTTTCAAGCTCCCTCACAGATTCATTAGTATCTATATGTTAATGAAAATGCATGTAGTTGTTTCACAGATTCATTTGTCTGAACATTGTTTATGTAATGCCTGTGAGGACTATTAAGATTAGATCTTTAAATCTGCAGCACATGAATCATAGCTTTTCGATCTCCCTTCATTCATTACTTCTGCTTGTAACCCAAATAAGAATAGAAATCCTTACTGCCCCAAGCTTTGTGTGTTGAATATAAAAGTCTTAAAGCCTTATGCTCTATGTGATGGGTTACTCTTCTCTCTTATCCTCTCTCACTCACTCTGCAAAAGATTATTATGCTATAAGACCTTGAAGATCTTGGCCTCCACTATTTTTATGATTATTTTTTAGATCTGAACTAGTGAAGAAGTATAAAAAATCTAAGTTTCATTTCTTTAGATTAATGAACCAACCTATTTTCTATGTACATATGTATCTATAGATCATAAGTTTTGTCTCCAGTTTCCCGTAAATCATTTGAGACACACCATCTTAGATGTGCCTAGGCACTGGTCTTGAAGCAATCCAAGGTTATCTCTAGGAGATACAACATCTTTTGGCATTTTTGTTGGGGAGCTTATTGAAGGATTCTTTCCCCTACAATACAACAAGCTAAAACACTCTTTGAATATGTGATAAAAGTCTATTATGATTGCATCCATATCACCATGGTGACTCCATGCCCCCCTCATCATCATTCATAACCCTGGATTTTAAAAGGCCTCATACTTGCTCAGATACATCCCAACAGAAAGATACATTTGTATCTGACCCAGAAAAGTTAATTTCCAAGAAAATATGAATGGAGAAAACTCCCCCTAACTGTTCTACCATCTCACCAACCTTTGATGTTTCCTCATCCAATTTCGGCCTTTTGTGGCTCATTATTTAGGACTTACTCCTAAGACCCTAACCTACCCTACTTCCCCTCCAGCCCTTGTGGTCTTGACCTTAGTTCCTTAAGCAAATTTTAATCCCCCTCCATTTATCCAGATGGATCTTCTAGGTTTCTTGCTAAATAAATATGCACCTCTTAATTTACCTCAACCTCTGAGTGAAATTCCCTAGAACTATCTAAAGCAGCTGCCTAGGTTCAATGGGGAAGATGATAACATGGCACAGAGTCACATTGAAACCTTCAAGTTTTCCATAATAATAACAATCATCATTTCTTTTATCATGAACTGGAAATTTAGATTGTGTCATACCTTTTTGAATTGCTCAAAACTTTCCTCCTTTGTTTTTGTCCCATGGCTTGCCTTTGTATGGCTACTTACCCTTGGCTACCAATGCCAAATCTGAACTATTTGAGCCCAAATTTAAGTTCATCATCCTTTCTTCCTCTTATAGAAGAATACATGTCTATTCATAAAAAGTAGGAGCTTTGTCTCTAGCTGAAAGACTTGAAACAAAAAGTTGACAATCTTGCACTAAGCCATTTAATGTGATGGTGACCAAGTCAGTATTAGACACCTTTTCACCAATATCTCCTAACTTATCACTTAGCTCGTTGACATGGGAAATAAAATTGCTCATACTCTCATTGGCCTCCTTTTTAATTGACAAAAGCTTGGTCTTCAAGAACAAAATCTAGTTGGTATTAAATGTTTCATACAAGCTTTTGAGAACATCACATGTTTCTTTGGATGTTTTACAATCCCTAATATGAGGAATGACGTTGCCTCTAACTGATGTTCATAGCAATACCTTTGCTTTTGTTTCCCTTTTTCCTAATCTAGAATGGTTGTAGCAATAGTGGGTTTGGGCTTCGCCCCACTCACTATGGGCCACAAATTATTTTCCTTTAAAACTATTAATACCTTGAATTTCCAATTTTCATAATTTCCTCCATCTAGTCTTGTGGACTCATTGAAATAAGTTTCAACCAAAAAATTTCACAGGATAATAAAAAAAAATGATTTTCACCCAAATCCACCAGATCTACACCCAAATTCACCAAATCCAAAACCAAATGCACAGGATCTAAAAGAAGAAGACTTAATCTTTCTCCAAATAAAAAACAAAGCCAAAAAATGCTCCCTATTTCTCCTTTTCACCCAACATAATTTACGCTCCCAAAAAAAACTTTCAAATAAATTCTGTCACCCAACCAAAACAAAAAACACCCAACACATTTTTAACTCTCTTCACCAAAAATAACTATAAAAATAATTTTCACCAATAGATACCAAAATTTTCACCATAAATTTTGTTTTCACCAAATTTTTAACTCCTTATGCCTCCATACCTCATCCACAAATTTTTCTCAAAACAAAAAAATAAAACAAATTGAAATACTTGATAAGAATTCACGACTCCTTATTATTTCAATTTACTTCTCTATGAGAAATTAACATCAAATGTATGGCTTAGCTTGATTTAAAAAGTCAAATCATACCTTTCAACTTAGGCCACAGAATTATGATGGTTGCAACAACTATATACTTCCACGGGCTTCTCACTTACAGAGACTGTGGTTACATACATACACAAGCACTGCAGACAACACCATTTAGGGATATTCCTCAACCAAATAACATAAAAAATTGGGAGCAACACCATAACAAGAGAATCTCACAGCCCTGGATTTCATAGCTCTCACAGATTTGGGCCTTCTTGCTCTCAAATCTAAAGCCTCACTAGATCTCCCTCTCCCGCTCTGATACCACATTAGAAAATTAGAGAGATGCACAATAATAAAACCAAATCTCATTGATCAGACTGTTTAGAAAACCAATACATTATATATGCACACATAAACAACCTATAGGACAATCTAGATCCAAATAATTCGGATCACTAACTCACAACACAAACTACGAAGACACAACTCATGACAGAGAAACTCAAACACTAACTACGAAAATCAGCACAACTCTATCAATACTCATCATTTCAACAATATTCCAACAAAATTTAGTTTTCTTAAACAGTGAAATATTTCCAAATTTATGAAATTCGGTACACACCTTAAAAAGGTAGGAAACCATAGTGGAGACACATAATTGTGATCACGCTTATCATTGTCTCGCGAGGAAAATCAACTTGCAATAGGAATCGGAACAAGTGATCGTTATGTTATTTTATGTTTTATCATTTCGAGTTCCTTAATTTGTTTTCGAATAATTTTTATGGATTTTTAAGAGAAGTGAACGAGGCATTAACGTAATTTTCGTGAAACGGCACCAAGCTAGGCGATTTAGACGTTTAAACCACTATTTCTCTTTAAACGGCTTAGGAAAAATAATGTTGGAATATCACATATGTGTTCAACGAAATAGTGGTGAAGTGAGAAAATATGAAAGTGACCATGAGCTACGATTCGTGTTGTTAGAAATAATGTTTTACTACAATTGCTTTGTATTGTAAAAGGATGTGGTGGAATTGTACCTTGGAAATTTACGAAAGGAAGTATGTTTCATTATTTAATACCAAAATTTTACACGGTAATATTATAATAAACACAATCTAATTATACTATACGTTATTAGTCCCTGCCCGGGACTATTAGCGATCGATCGATCGTTGACCAGCTATTAATTGGCTTTGATCAAGTAAAATTTCCCGTACATATCAGGTTTAACCCAATGTTTGAAATAAATTTTTTTGCTCAATAAATTTTTATCCAAAATTTGTGTTTCGACCTCTTATTGCAAGCTTCGCTCTGTTCGAGACATATTTTTCCCCATCTCCCACTTATATCCAAAGTTTTATATACTTTCAACATTTCCAAATTTTATACTTTTTCCATTCGCACTTATATCCAAAGGTTTATGTCTTCAAAGTTTCCGAGTTCTATATTTTTCTATTTTATGGCAACAGTTTTTTTATGCAAAGTTTATGTGTCCTGCATGCAGTGTCCTCCCTCTTGCAAGTCCCAGATGTTTGAAGTATGCAGATGCGTCATAACATTCCCTACCTTGGTTACAAAGTTGAGGCTGCTGGCTGGTAGAAATCTGCAGTATGAAGTTAAATATGCTAAACCAGAGATAGAGCATGAATTTGTGACTTTAGTCTGATACACTCGCAAAGCTCCATTCGGTCAAGCTACATCTCTCTTCAACTGGAAATCTGGGATCATAGAGGTATCTGCTACTTCAAAATATTGTGTTTCCATGAGTCAGTTTCCTCGATGTGGTATCCATCCATCCCGAACATCGTTTTTTTTATTGTCCATCAGTGGCTATGTTACAAATTTAATTGCTCAGAGTTAGTAAAAACATGGTCGTTGCTATGCAGGTTGCTCAACAGGAGAGCATTCTGTTGGTGGTATTGATATCGACAATCATTTCAACATCACTAAAAAAGCACCACGAGGGATTGAAATGCACTTCCACCCCTGAGGCAGAGGCTAAGACGAAGGTCTTTGCTACAGGTTCGTAGAGCAAATGAAAACACATCTCTGCAATAAAATGGATACAATAGAAAGATTTGACACACAAGCGTGAAAGCTCATCGTTTCTGGTTCTGCTGTTTTTACAGGCAATGGTGAGGGCCTTGGTATCCATGTCAAAGGCACTGACGAGAAGATTAAAGCTGGCGGTAATCGGAGCAGGTTCGAGGAGCAGAGGAGCAGAGCAAAGAGTATCGACCAGCTAGTTTGAGGAGCAGAGAGTGTCGCGCAGCAGGATCTGTGAAGGGGCGAGCTTCAACTTTACCACTTGTAAGTTCCATTTTACAATGACCTCATTTTACTTTCCACGATTACAGCAGTAGTTTTTGTTCATGCCATTTCTTTGGTTTGGCTTTGGCCAGTTTTTCTGCAACTAGTAGACGCTTTTTCCATGAGCGCTACTGACTTCGTTGCCCCAGGAAAGGGCCCTTGCCTTGAAGCCCCAACTGTATGCATCAAACTATAAGTGGCGTTTTTAGCGCTGCCTCTTGAGCGCTTTTTGAAGGGTTCTGTAATCTAATCTACGGGTTCAGAGTTCAAATATCTTTTTACTCTATTTCTCTTCATCGATACCAAGATACAAGCCTTTTCATTCTCGCTTGCAGCGTGTTTGCTTGCATTCTCCCAGCCCAAGAGCACATCCCATCGTGAAATTAGCTAAGGCGTACGCCCTCCTCCTTACATGGTTGACTGGAGCTCTCAGGTCATATTTCATCTCCGCCCCACACGTACAGGCAGATTTCATTTCCAGGTACATTTCTCTTTGCAATGTATTTTTTTTTCGTTTTTCCCTGTGTTTTGGATTTGGATTTGCCGCATAGCGTAAACATGTGCTGTATAATGAGTATGCAAGTAAGTTCAATTTCAATAATTGTTCTTAGCCTGATTTCCTTTTTATTGTCATCTGCAATTAGGTTTGAGTTTTCGATAAACTAGGGTTTTCGAGTGAGCCCAAGAACAATCCAAACACTTGAAAACACTTTTGAAGATTTTACCTATTTTAATGTTCTTGTTTGTTTGCCCTATAATAATTCTCCATTTGTTTGATTTAGTCAAAAGACCTGGACCAGGTCATCATGATAGCCTAAAATCCCCTGCAGGCCACCATAATGATGCTATTGTGGAATGTGCATGGTGTGATTTGAACCCGTGCCTTTTGTGTAATAGTGCCATCCTCTTCCGATGTTCTGTTTCCCGTGGCCCATCTTAGTACCCAACATAGCCATATTTATGACGGGCACATGTGTTATCTTCTCCAGAACTTATGCCTGCATTGGTGTTCTCGCGGTTGTATGGATTGTATAGGATGGCTTTCTGGCTTCAATGTTTTAAACAGATCTTATAACGTGTCGTGTTTTGTATGGCTTATCTACATCTTGGCCAATATTGGTTCTGATTCCTAAGAGATTGAGAGTTTTGAGCTGATGTCTCAATTGGAAAGCTGATGCGGCATCGTGAATTGTTTCCAAATCTTAACTGATCACACTGTTGTGACTCCAAATAACTCCATGATTTAATCATATGGTTCGTTGTCTGGCTCAAATGTGCAATGGCATATGCAGGCACTGCCCAGAATCATAGTTTCCAATTTAGCGAGGGCAGATTATGTTATGGGTTATGTTGGGTATATTCTACTGAAATCCATCACATGAGTGCAAGAGTCAAAATCTGTTTGGAGACCAGCTTTATGATCATTAGAACAACTTCCCTGCACTGCAGAAGTTTATGTGAAACTATCAAGGTTCATATGTTTTGTGATTGTAAACCAGGTTCAAGACCATTGTTTTTCCTTCCCTATAGAAAAAACAAGGTAATTTCTTTTCCAGTTAAAAATAAAAACTTTCAAGCAAAAACTAAGATGCAGATAGATTGCAATCATTTACAGTGCGTTCACAGATTTCAATCATCAAATTGAGTATGGGGATTTTCTACATGACATTTTTTCAATTTGACATGTCCTTTCTTTGTTTTGCAGGTGTCAATGTCCTTTGGACTAAGTTTCTTATGATAGCTGTCCAGATCAATTCTGTCTTTAAGGATAGGCTTCACTGAGAAAGTTGGGATTGTTTGAGAAGATTTAAATCCCAAGCCCTGGAGTGATCAACATATGATACAATAGTAAGCATTATGATTGGCCAAGGTGGAAATGAAAAGAACTTGTTTTTTAATCAACTTGTAGTATAGTTGAAGCTTTTTCGAGAGTTGTTTACAACTTTGCAGCTATTCAATTGTGCAAAAGACTTGTATTATGAAAAAATGGTTCCACTTAAATTAATTTGTAAGCAGTAAAGTGGCTGTTATATTATGTGCAAGAGAACTTTGTAGTGCTTTCATTGAATTATTCATTGGGATTTTCGGGATTTCAGTTACTCTTTCAACTTGTTGTCTATTTGGACCGGCTTGAGAGTGGAATGTATTGTGTTGGGCTTAGGCAATTCATTCTGCAAGAGAACAAAAGCCCCAGGTGCCTTTTCTTATTAATTCTAAACTGGTCTTCAGAATGGTAACTGTATGTGCTAGAGCATGAGGTTAGATGAAAGATATGACTCCATCTTGGATATAGAATGCAAATGGACCATCAAGTACTTCAGCTTTAGCTCCAGCTTCAACTTCAACTTCTGAAAGTCCATATTCTCAATATCTGCCTAATACGTGTGTCTAGATATCTGCCTAATACATGCGCTAGACACACGTAAGTTTAGTAATACATTCTATTTCTTGTAAATTGTAAGAGTTGAATGGAAGGATATGTTAATTTTATCTATGAGTTTCTTGTTTGTGGAGGATTATTGTGTTATATGTTTTTTGATAGCAAAAGAATGCCTGACAGAGTGAGACTGAAAATTCAATAAATGAAATGGCTGCAATCAAAGTGGGGAGCCAAACTACTGAGGTCTACAATTTATTTTGGATTTTTTGTGTGCAATGGACAATCATTGCTGGATCATATTCATGCTTTTGTTGGATTTAAAGTGTGACGGTATTCATGTCCAATGTTTGGTACTCTGATAAGAAAAGATGACATTTATGCTCTTTATTCTACAATAAGCATGCCACTGATGGCAACTAGTTACTTGCCTATGCTCTGTTGTTTGTTTCTGCGACTATTTATTTCAATTATCTGGACAGGTCAACCATCCTGAATCTAAAATAAAACTGCAGATTCTAAGTTTTTGTTATTTGTAGCAAATTATATTGCTTTTTTTCTTCCTGGATAGTGGGAAACGAAAGATCATTTTATGGTGTTGTCTGCACCCTATAAATTCATATGGAGAGCATGTATTTTTGTAGAAAACAAGAATGGCACCATAGAGCTTACTTTTATCTGCTACAACTTATTTGAGTTTTAGCTTCTGGTATTGGATCCAGGCCAATAAACATTCATTGTTGTTTCTTTTCTGTGTTATTCATGGAGATTTGCTCAGGAGTAATGATTTTTCAGTATTCTACCAGTTGTTAGGATGCTACAGTCACCAAAACATGTCTGGTTGACTCATCATTGGAGGCCGGATGCTACAATCACCAAAAAATGTCTGGTTGACTCATCATCGGAGGCCGAAGCATACCTTATACTAGTTCCTGAGCCCCCTGTTGCCAAAGCGAGCAGTCCCGTGCCATCTATATTCGAGCAGTCCCATGACTTTCTTTAGGCGAAGGAGTAGATTTCTTTAGGCGAAGGGTTTGTCAAAACCTTAACCAAATTTTCATTATTTTCTAAATAAATTGGTAACCTACTTAGACTACTCTTTAAATTTTATCCATACATCCAGTAAGTATCATGCTGCTACATACTTGTGCATTCTTTTACACATGTACACCTTGAGGTTTCTTCCGGACATCATACGAGGCCAGCTCCTATCCGTTGAGGAACATGGACAAGCTTATAGTAACTGCTTATAATGCATAACTCGTGGATGATATCATGACTTTTGGCACCATGTCGTTCCCACACACCTGGAGCAAATTCATTTTTTCCAATGTACTTGAAGGAGACTTAAGCAAGCAACAAATAAACCTCCTGAAATATTGCGTTAAAAGTACTTAAATATTCTGTTATTGATCATAAGTAATTGATATTTCGATTTTAGGAACAAATAATGTAGGATTTTTGACTCCCTTCTCATACATTGATATTAAGAAGTATGCTTTTACGAATAGTGAAGAGCCGGTGCACATTTTGAACTTTTCCTTTTTCTAAAGTAAATTCCATGATGTAGTAATTCAATCTTTTGTTTGGAACAAATAATGTAGGATTTGTGACTCCCTTCTCATACATTGATATTAAGAAGTATGCTTTTACGAATAGTGAAGAGCCGGTGCACATTTTGAACTTTTCCTTTTTCTAAAGTAAATTCCATGATGTAGTAATTCAATCTTTTGTTTGGTTTTGTTTGGTTTGAAATAAGTATTAATGTATGAATTTAGAGAAGTGTAAATTAAATTATTTGATGAGTTTATATTGTTTAAATGTTTTGTATAGTTATTTAATATTTTTTATTTCAAAATAAAAAATAATTTATATAAAAAATTATTCCAAGTTCAACATGGACATGGTCAGTTTGATTAGATCTTAAAGTAATGCGTACATTGCCCTTTTGTATTGCATTTGGTATTATTTTACCTATGTTTCTGTTTATTGTTAACTGTACAATTTGCTTAAATTTTTTGCATGTTATTAAATAGATGTGATCCAATCTTATTGCCCCTTATTCAGAGATATGTCTCTTGCAATGGGCATGAGCCAGAGCAACATCAGGTAATAACCATTTAAAACAATGGTTGGCTTGTTCTGAAACTGTTGCTTCTAAGCTTCTTTTCTACCTGTCTTGCTTATTCTCATTTTATGGCTTCCTTACAATAAGTTATACAACCAAAGTATTTGTTCTAACTGCACTTTGGTACTCTTGGATTGCTTTTCCTTTCTCCAATCCTGCATTTTCTGCATATTTTTATCATAAATTAGATCTGGTATCTGTGGACAGCAGCAAGGTTGTCCTTATTTCAACATATTTTTAAATGGTAACTCAAGAATATCTCTTACTCTTAGTTTAAACAATCAATTATCAGATGTCAATCCTGTGCATCAAAAGGTAACTTGAGTAAATCTAAAGTACCCTATTCATGGTTCCCTAAGGAAATTTTCAAGCCCTAACCTGAATTTTTGTAACAAATTACACATTGAATTTGGCATGTTGCAGAGAGCGTTTGTATTATTGTTGTGGCAGACCCCGACAGGGACTACTGCCACGACAGTGGCTCTCTTGTTATAAATAGTGGGATAATATCTAAAATTAATTAGATTTAAAAATATATATTTATATTTTAAATTTATTTGTGTCTTTGCAATTTCATAATCTATGACTTTGGTAATAGACGTTGCAGTTCACAATCTATAACATTGGTAACAGATGTTATTAAAAGGACAAGTCTGATTTTAAACACTTTCCCTGGAGTGGCTTCATGTTTTACATAAGTTTTATGTGGGTTAAAAGACATGGAATTTACAAAAGTTTATGTATGGTTTGTTTTAGTAGAATTCATGAATGGAAGAAGAAGGCTTATATTACTCACTATGCACTCTATTAGACATTAGAGTCAAGTGACTTTTCAAGTCATTTCAATTGGTTTACTTTGTACAATAAGGCTTAAAGCCGGAGACTTTTCCATTTAATAATATATATTGAGAATATGTTTATAATGAAGGCATATCGATTTTGAATTATATTGTATTTTTTTATTATTGTTCAAGTCAATTTTATGATAGGGTTTATTATTATTGCAACATTAATTCATTGTTAATTAATTATATCATATTTATATTAGTTTTAATATCTTGCTCACAGTGCTTTGATCATTTTTATAAAGCTTTCAAAGCACACATGAGGTAATTTCAAATTCAATAATGGTAGTGTGATAGGGGAACACACACCTAATGGTGAGGAATACTTGGGAATACTAAAGTAGGATACATATGAAACTAATTGAGGATCCAACCTCTAAATCTTTGAATGTACAATTCGTTTAGGAGCAATAACCTCTTAAAATTAAATCCCCAAGCCATCCATCCATACCACATGCAAAAAATGATGTTTGGCATCCTATCTTTCCTAATTGTATTTATTTGAAAAAATACAATAATGAAAGTGAATGATTGTGCTTTTGTTTTGAATTTGCACGATGTGATATGTGATATCTTTCCTAAATAATCTTTTTTCTTTCTCTTTTTTGAGGGAGGGAGGGAGGGGAAGTACAAATAATGCCCTCTATGTTTTTTTACAAATCTTCCCTTCACTTGAGTGGACAACTTTGTTACCTTGATGTCTACTTCCTTTAATGAGGTTTCAATACTATGGAGTCAAACTCTTCTCCCACCATGAGGAATTTTCAATGGAGTCTAGAAAGTTGAAGGTTAGGAACAATCTATGAAGGAATTTTTCCTTTACAATGATTAAAGAATTGAAAATCGCCATGTCACAATGAACTCCTTCATTTGTTGGGATGGTTAGACCATGTAATACCTCTAGAGCCTTTTCCTCCTTGTTTGTGGCAATCCATAACCCCTAAACATAGTCAATCAATTTGTTTCCTTAAAGTTCATGGTCAATATCCCCACCCACGACCCTTATTAAAGATAAAATTATTAATTAATATTTATTTTACTTTAATTTAAGTTGTATTATAATATTGCTCATACCATAATGTAAATTTGTTAAGTCACATACTTTTATCAGCTCAAAATGTTTCTATACATTTAACAATTCATCAACATTAATGGTGGTAAAAAAAATGGTGAGAGGGTGTTTCTTATAGTTGGTGTATGAATTCGAAATCAATGGCTATTAATGTGGAATATGTTATTTTTTCATTATATTCAATCTATTATGTTCTCGCTTGTGTCATGAACATGTGACAATGGTGTCATTATGTCAATAGTGACTTACATAGCATAAGTGTAAACAACTAAGAATATTACATTTGATTATATCATGTTAGGACATTTCATAGTAAAGGAAATTGTAAGTTTGGGTCATGGACCCATGGAGGGTTGGTAAGATTTAAGGATGTGCATAAAATTCTCATGGTGTAGGGTCTTGAATACAAACACTAGGGATTGACAATGTAGAATGAGGAAATGTTCAATGTGATATAACATAGAAGTGTCCTAATAAAACAAAATAAGATCAAGTGAGAGAATCATGAACTAATGCTTGTGATTAAAGGTAGAACACTTTGACGACAATGTCTCTTAGTCCTATCCCTATTTTTCAGTATGTTATAACACATTTTTTCAGATGTTTTGTTAGTTATACTAATTACTAACAAAATGATTATGTAGAAAGGGGTACTGAATTGATGTGTTTGCTTATGAAAAAATGTTCTTTCTACAACCCCAAGTGAGGGAAATGTGTAATTCCTCTTATGATCAACATGCAGTTGACATGTGTCATTAAAAATATATGTTTATAACAAAATTTAAATAACAAATAATTATTTCAATGTTCACCATAAATAATATATTTCAATATAAACCTTAACTAAAAGAATCTCATATGAACTTTATATATGAATATATATAAAGAGTGATTAACTGTTAAAATAAATGTTTACATTAAGTAAATTATTTCAATATGAAATTTTATGTATATTGAAAGTAAAAAATCCTTATGATTAAAAAACTTCAATGGTGTGTTTCTCCATACATGGAAGTTGTGTAATTTCTTCTGCATTCAACATGGAATTGACATATGGTGCATGGGCTCACACACTCACATATATGATTAAAAATTTTCAGTGGTGTACTGCTAGGTAAAAAAATTAGATGTGTCATTCCTTCCTTAACACATGGCATATATAAAGAAAGAAAGAAATAACCCCAATGTAATGCATCTTAACCCAAGATCTACCATGTGAAAAAATAATGAAGATCCTTTAGGTAAGAACATTTTTAATATTAAAAAAAAGTTGAGGAAATATTTCCACATCAAAGGATTTGATCTCTTTTAGTCCATGTTAAATTCAAGGTTAAGATGGACTACACTAGTGAATAAAATTCAATGGTGTGTTACTCAATCTAAGGGAGATGTGTAATTCTTTCCATGCTCAACATGTAGTTAACACATGCCATGTATATGTTAAGGACCAACATAGATATATCTTAACTTCATAAATATCATGTGTAGAAAAGATCAAACAGCGAAAGGTGAAAAAAAAATTAGATTAGAAATGTTGGAAAAAAATTTAAACATCAAGAAATTTGATTGCTCTCGACACATGATATATTTAGAGTTAATATAAATCTATACTTATATTATACACATCCATATCATTAATTTATTTATGGCATTCCTTGAAATTAATAAGAAAATTTAGTTATTTGAAAAAATCTCTTCAAAGTTACAAAAGATCTATTTTGATTCTAAAAAGAAATTATTTAACATAAAAATAATTAACCATAGTTATCAATTACAACATTTAAAGAAACGAGATATACTTCACAACTCAATGTAAATATTAATTATAACTTATAATATTATATATATATATATATATATACTCCAAAAACTTAAATATAAATAAGTTAGGTGACATAGTATAAATTTTAGAAAAAAAAATTGAATGAAAAAACTAAGTATTTCTAATTAAAATGTTTATTAAAATATTTAATAATATAATAAACAACGTAAATCTATATACTAATTATATTAATAAAATTTATTATAAAAAACCTAATAATTATTAAAACAAATATCTAAATAAAATAAAGTTACATCTTACAATTTAATAGATTCAAAATAAGCATAACAATATGCTAATATTCATGAAATGACATATATAAAATAAAGCTTTGCATTATTTTTTTCATAAAGCGTATGAAAATACAAGTATGACATAATGTTAATGCTCTTACTAGTTTCACTTAAAGTTCGATATTTTACATCATGTATATATGTTTTCTTATTACTTTGCTAAGATTTTGTCACTTTAATAAAAGTTTTTAGGTGCATTTTTTTTTATTGATGTTAAAGGTGGAGATATTTATTGATTCTAAGGGAAGTAAAAATAGAGAAATCCATGCTTGGTTTCAAGGGGATTTTGATTTATTTCCATCAATGCTAAAGGGGGAGATTGTTGATCAATTGACTTTTTCTGAATGGTTGGTGGCATCTAGTCTATTAGCATTGATTTCAAGTTAGCATTGCTGAGCATGATATGTGAAGCTCAAGGGGAGTCACTTGGTTGTTGCAGTTCTTGGTAGAGAACCATCATAATAAGAGTATGAGGTAATAAGCTAAAATAGCGTACCTATGATGGTTAAGGATTCCTATAATTTGGAGGAGATTCTACCTCAGGCGACCAACTCATATGCTCTTAGATGTGGCATAGTTAGATAGTCTCAGTAAGATATTTCCAATGGTATATTGAAGTCCACAAATGGCCTGTTGGATCAAAAGTTATTATTAGTCAAAGTTAGGACCCTCAAAGTCAAAAAGGTAGAGGTGATGGTTGGAGGGCCCTTAGGAGCAAGTTTAAGATTGGTAGCATTGCCAAACATGGAATAACAGTCGGTGGAGGTGATTGTTTAAATGATGGGAAAGTTCGTGGGAAGATTTGTTGCCACATGTTCCCACCAAGGCATCCGTGTAATTGCGCCAAGATATGTTGCTCAGAAGTTAAAGTGCAGAGGGGTGGAACAAAGCCATTTAGCCAAACCATCGATTGCAAGATTGATGGCGGAGGTTGGTTCTAACACCCCCTGCCCTAAAACAAAAAACCATGCAAAGGGGTGGCAGAATGGGTGGTTTGCTTAGGACAAACAACAAACAGTTTTGATCTGACAATTGGATAGACGTGAGCATGATGTCATCCTAGTAGGGTGAACTCGAAAGGTTTAGAGGTATGCAGACGTGAAGGCCTATGATGGAAGCATCAGGAAAAGTGACAACAACACAATAGTGGAGAGTAGTGTAGAGTAAAAACTTCAATCTGATTGTTTTTCCTTTGAAATTATAACAAAGGAATCTGGAAGGGATAGAGGCACTATGGGTCAATGTTTAGCATTGGGACCTCATTTTGTGAGCACCCTATGACCAAGGGTGCGAAGGAAGATAAGACATTGGGGCTTAAATGTAAAAAGGTTTGCATACAAATTAAAGTCTTTGGTTACAACACTTGGTCTTATGGACCAAAAGGACTACAAATTTAAGAGTTAAATTAAAAGTCTTGGTTCAAGTAGATTTCACCATCCCTAGTATTGCTTGCATGACATGAAGAATTAAATGAAAGGAATGCTCAAGTTTCCATTCCTTGAATTAATAAAGTTGCAATGGTCGAGAAGTTATATAGAACAAAGTGATAATGTTTCCCATGCACATTTCGACTAAGAGTTAATTTTGAGTATGGAAGAACACTCTGAAGGTCAATCACAAAATTAATTTAGCTGTAGAGGCTACGTATTCAGATGTGTCACCAGAATGGAGACCATACTTTGTGCCATAGGTTGAGTGAACTAGCTCCATATGTAGGATTTTAATTGAAGACCAGTGTGCCACAATATGCATTGAATGTGGTGGTTGATGAGATGACGAGTGTTGTGCACTGCGTTTCTGGTGAATAAAATTCTCACAAAACATTTATTTTAGTGTGAAGAAATATTCTTCGCATAGTGAAGAGCGTGAGGGGTTGTAAGTAACCAAGTGTGAGAAGAAGGTTGATTGTGGCCAAGAGTTGATAGTTATACAGATCAATTGAGGGTCAAGACCATAGTTGATTGAGCAATGAAGTGTGTAGTGCAAAGAAGGATTGTAGAGAAGAGAGGAAGGTGTTGTGTGGAATAGCTTACCAATTTTTATATTTTTTTGCATTTGTATAAGCCTTTGTTTTCACGGTTTGAAAATTGTATGAAAAATGGAACAATTGGCTAGAGTAAGTGATGGCTTGCATTCATAAGAGGTTGGTTCCTCTTGGCATGTAGTGGCTTTCTATCTTAAAGGGGTTTGGTGCCTTCTATGATTTAGTGATCACAAACAACTTTATGTAATTAAGAAGGATCTTAAATTACACCATAATAACAAATAGATTGTTGGTTTTCTCCCTTTGCGTTTCCACTTGAAAATACCCATGTCAATATGTGCATGCTTCTTAATTGATGGATTGTGTGTTCATGTGAATGGTTTACATTCTTGCCTATGTATTGTATTGAGAATGCTCACATAAATAATTTCCAAGAGTGAAAGGAAATTAAGAATTGAGCTTAAAATTGAAAAAAAACCTCACTAATTACTTACCCCACCCCCCACCGCCCCTCTAAGTAATTCCTTATTCCAACATTTTCTAGGATGGTTAAGCCTCGCAAAACCTCTAGGGCATTTTCATAATTGTTTGTGGCAATCAATGAATCCCAAGCATAGGAACCTACTTTGTTTCCTTAAAGTTCATGGTTGATGCCCCCACTTACCACCCTTGATAGAGAAAAAATTATAGATCAATATTTATTTTAATTAATTTAAGTTGTATTTTAATGTTATTCATAACATAATGTAAACATGTTCAATCACATACCTCTATCAATTGATAAAAAATTTCTATGTATTCAATATCTCATCAACATTTAATGGTGGTGACAACAATGGAAAGAGGTTGTTTTTAGAGTTGGTGTTTAAATCCTAAATCAATGACTATTAATGTGGAATATGTTATTTTATCATTAATTCCAATCTATTATGTTCTCACTTGTATCATGAACATGTTATATAGGTGTCGTTATGTCATTCCTAGCCTACCTACCACAAGTGTACACAACTAGGAATATTACATTTGATTTTATTTTGCTTGGATAGTTGATCGTAAATACAATAAAAGTTAGGGCCATGGTTGCATGGAGGGTTTTTGAGCAATGTTTTATGAAAAATAAATTACTATATAACATAACATTGTTAGGAATTATGTAGAGAGGTCTGTGAAATAAGCATTGAGGAAGTGCATCAAGTTGTCATGGTGTATGGCTTTCGAGTGAAAGCATTGGTGATTGGAAATGTAGAATGAGGGAATATTAAATGTGATATAGCATGGAAATGTCATCATAAATCACAATGAGATCAACCGAGAGAATCATGAGCTAATTCTTGTGATTAAAGGTAGTACACATTGATATGGTGTTGCTTAGACATGTCCCTATTTTCAAGTACGTTATAAAAGACTATTTTGTGTCATTTTTTAGTTACACTAGTTATTAACAATACTATTATATAGAAATGGGTTCTAAAATGATGTCATTGACTATGATGAAAGTTTCTTTATACAACCCAAGGTGAAGGAAATGTATAATTTCTTTTGTGCTTGGCATGGAGTTGACATGTGGCATTTAAAAATATATATTTATTAACAAAAGGTTAATAACAAAAAATATTACAATATCGACCATAAATAATATATTTCATGCCCATATTAACTAAAATAATCTCATACCAAGTTTATATATGAAGAAAGAGTGATTCCTTCATTGATGTAGATGCTAATTCATTCTCCACTCAATATGGAGTTGACATAGACATGCATGCATGAATGCACACACAGAACATTTCAATGATGTATTATTAATTATAAGTGAGAGTTGTATTCCTTCCATTGAATTAAGATATATATATATATATATATATATATATATATATATATATTTATATATATATATATATATATAATACCAACACAGATCCATCTTAACCCAAGATTTGTCATGTGCAAACAGATGATGTCCCTTGAGTTGAGGAAATATTTACAAATCAAAGAATTTGATCCTTCTTAGTACATTTATAAATTCAAGGTTAAAATGTATCTATGTTGCTGATTAAAACATTTCAATCGTGTGCTACTAAATCCATAGAAGATGTTTAATTCCTTCAATTCTCAAAGTGGAGTTAACACATGACACACACACACACACACACATATATATAACCAACATAGATCCATCTTAGCTCCATAACTATCATGTGCAAAAAGGATTAAGCCCCTAGAAGTGAAAACTTATCTAAATTGAAAAAAGTTGAGGAATTGCTAAAACATCAAGGAATTTGATCCCTCTTGGTACATGATAGATTTAGGGATAAGATGGATCTATGTTTGTATTTTTCACATCTATATCATTGGTTTATTTATGTCATTCCCTTAAATAAATAGGGGAATGTACGTATTTAAAGTAATTCTCTCCAAGGTAGCAAGAGATCCTATTATGTTTTGATTCTAATATGGTATGAATGAGTCTAAATATAATTGGAAATATTGTTCAATTATTACATTTAAAAAGGTAAAATACTCTCTAAAACTCAATATAAGTGAGTTATGTAACATTATGTGACATGAATTTTAAAAAATTAAAATTTATGAAAAAACTTAATTATATAATTCAATAAAAAAAAAACATAATTATGTTAATTAAACATAAAAACATTAATAATTATAAAAAAAAATTAATAACATAATAAACAAACAAACATCTTTTTTAATCTCTAAAAACAATATATTAATTATAAAATATTTAATAATAAATTAAAAGAAAAATCATATTTTAATTTAAAAATTTTAAATAACAGCAGAACATTTATGCTCAATTTTTATGTCGTAAGGTGTTCCCTTTGAGAAGAAGTCCCCTCCTATGCCACCTTGTGTGATTTTGCATTGTTCATTCTGTGTTAGACGATTGGAGAATTTTACGTTGTTGATTCTGTGTGTGATTTTGCGTTGTTGATTCTCGTTCTCTTTCCTAAACCTTCCACAAGACATACAAAGGAGACCATGCTCTGGTAGGGTTTATTCTCATTCCTTTCTGTGGTCTTCTTTTAAGTTGTAAATAACATTGTTGTTTCTTGTGCCATGTTATTTTGTGATTGAGATAAAGCTCTTCTTTCTTGGAAGTCGTTTGTTGCTTCGCAACCATTTGTGTTTCTTTCTGTTCTTTGCTAGAAATTTTGCAATTGGTGTATACCTTTTCTTCAAAACATTTTATAACCCTATCCTTCTATGTTATCTATGTAGGTATTATGGTCTAGATCTTGTGTTCTTTCACATGTATTTACATTAAATCTCTTACGATTGTCGATTGCATTTTTGTTCCTACATGAGAGTTTCATTTTTTAGTTTCTAACTTTTACCTTCTATTCTGTTGTCCACTGGTTCGTGATACTTTCGATTCTTATGAGACTATCTTCCATGGTTCGCCAAGATTATAGGTAATTTTTTTCTTTGAAATATACAAAGGATTTATTGTCATTGGTTTAAATGTGTCAAATTCTTTCCCTGTTTGTTGAACCTTCCACAAGACATATGGAGGAAACCATGCTTTTCCAGGGTTTGTTCTCGTTCCTTTTGTTGTTATTCTTCTAAGTTGTAGACAATATTGTTGTTTCTTCTTCCAGGTCGTACGAGACTATCTTACAAGGTTTTCCAAGAATATGGGTAATTGTTTTTTATAAAAACTTTCCTTGAAATATTCTACATAGTATTTCTTTCCATTCTCTATTAGAAATTTTGTAATTGGTGGTTTTTCTTTTTTTAACATTTGATAACCCTATTCTTCTATGTTATCTACATAGGTATTGTGGTATGGTTCCTATGGAATTTTATAGGTATGTACATTAAATATCTTACCAATTTTCATTGCATTTGGTTCCTCGACGAGCATTTCATATTTTAGTTTCTAACTTTTACCTTGGTGTTTTTTCTTTTTTTAACATTTGATAACCCTATTCTTCTATGTTATCTACATAGGTATCGTGGTATGGTTCCTATGGAATTTTATAGGTATGTACATTAAATATCTTACCAATTTTCATTGCATTTGGTTCCTCGACGAGCATTTCATATTTTAGTTTCTAACTTTTACCTTGGTGTTTTTTCTTTTTTTAACATTTGATAACCCTATTCTTCTATGTTATCTACATAGGTATCGTGGTATGGTTCCTATGGAATTTTATAGGTATGTACATTAAATATCTTACCAATTTTCATTGCATTTGGTTCCTCGACGAGCATTTCATATTTTAGTTTCTAACTTTTACCTTCCATTATGTTTTCCACTAGTTTGTGATAACTTCAGTTCTTACGGGATGGTGCCAACATTAAAGTTTAAATTTCAAGTTCTTAGGAGGTTGAATGCTAACATTAACATGTTCCCAATTCTATTAAAAAAAAAAGCTTTTTTCTTCCCTTCCTCTGAGTATCCAGCCTTTTGCCTCTCTGAAATGGATGTTTTTTCGCAACCATACATAGCTCTCACACAAACAAGCTCAAGCATAGACATGTAACCCCACGTCTGGCACCAAAGAGATTTTCTTCCATAAAATGTTGTAGTCCCTTAAATCAAGCATCCACACATTGTACATAATGGTTTCAAATGTTGCATTTTTCTGTTACAAGGAATTGAGTCAATGCATACACAAGATCACCGTCACACACAAAAAATGCAACATATTTCTTTCTTATAGGGATTCGAGGTGCAGGAAACCTCTTACAAAATACCTTGATCACCATTATTTTTATTGAAAGCGCTCCAAATCCAAAGGTTCGGTATACATTTTGTAAACATCACCATGGTACAAAGATGGTTCAATGTCAGGTAAAATGAATTATCTTGATAATGGTTATCTTTATCTAGATTGCATATACTAAAAATATTTTGAAATTTGATATGGTCAATTATTTGACTTTAGTTTATAGGATTTTGAAATACTTCTTAAAATCTACAACCCAATTAAGTTCAGGGTTTGAGAAAAACCAAAAACGAAAATTTGGGTCGTAATATGATCAATGCTCTCTCACGTCATCGGCCACATTGTTAGGAGTGGTCACTCCTACCATGGAAATCTACTTAGCTAATAAATCACTTCTCTGAAAAAAAACATCATTGCAAATTCCCTATAGTGAAGCTCCTTCTCCTGGAGAAGATCTCATGATGGTAGCATTTCCATTTTGTTTTTCTTGCTGTATTATTTTTTCTTTATCCTCGTGTGGTTCCTCCTTTTTTTCAATACTATTGTTTGAGGTCTCCTTTGTAATTAGAAGACACTCTTTTCAACATTTTGTTTCTTCCATGTTCGGTAGAATGTTGTAGATATTTGCCACTTATTCTTCCTGGCAAGAATCCAGATGATATGGAAACTATAGGATTGAGGTGCAAGTTAGATATATAAGAGACTGTGGGCTTAGGAAAATCACTATCCTAGTAATTGACCATTTAATTTAAATTTAGATTTAGATTGAGGACCACCCATGATAACAAAATGACATTTCCATATAAAGAAAAAATCATACAATATCATTATTAAACATATAGAGCAATTTGTCTTGGTTGAAAGACATGAGAATTCCTTGAACATGCATGTCCTTAGCCTAGTTGATTTCAAATTTTTCTTCGATATGTGTTTGGAAAATGGAGTTCGTTCCCTTTAATTGCATCCAATGCATCTCTCATAAGCCCCATTAAGTCACCTAAATATCTTGACGCATTAAAAATGCAAACAACTCGTTTGTCTTCTCATTCCCAAACATATACAACCATGTACATCACGATCCAAAGTCTTCATTGAAAATTAAAAAAGAGATTACAACTAAAATTTAGTGCTTTTATCTTTTAAATGAATTAAGGGTGATGGTGGTACACATTTGTTTGAGAGGAAATGTTGCAATTATAACTATAATTTATATTGAAAATTAAAAAAGAGATTACAACTAAAATTTAGTGCTTTTATCTTTTAAATGAATTAAGGGTGATGGTGGTACACATTTGTTTAAGAGGAAATGTTGCAATTATAACTATAATTTATTTGGAAGTCATTATGTGAATGCATATTAATTTCAAGTAGCAAGTATCAACCATTGTCAAAGTATTGATGCATTTAATATATTTTTTCTAATATTTTTTTAATGTGGAGATTTAAATTTTCCAAATTCATAAATTAATTTTAACAAATTTCATATATATATAACCTCCAAAATCGTTAACAATTACAATATAGCTAAAATATATAGTCATATAACCTTAAACATGGCCTTGTTAATGGGTATATGATAACATTGACAAAATATTAAAATTGTATTTTTAAACTTTCACTTGATTGATCCCAAATATAAGTTTAGTATTTCGCAACCCATTAAGTTTTTATAATTTACATGCTTTCTTAAACACAATGCAATGTGATTAAATTTAAAAGAGAGAGGGAGGAGAGAGGGGGGGAGATAGTGACAAAATTGGAGGGTGGAGAGAGAGAGTGAGTGATGGGAGAGAGAGAGATTGAGGTGGGATAGAGGGAGAGAGAGGAAGGAAGAGAGAGAGGGGAGGGATAGAATGAGAGAGGGGGAGAGAGAGCGGAGAAAGAACAAACATATAGAGAGATGGAGGTGGAGAGAGAGAGGGAGTGAGAAGGGAGAGATGGACAAAGAATGAAGGAGAGAGGAGAGGAGGGAAGATAGAGAAGAGGAGAGGAGAGAGATACAGAGAGAAGGGGAAGAGAGAGAGATGGATACACATAGATTAATGGGATAGAGACGAGGAGAGGGGGAGGGAGATAACAATAGAGTTGGAGAGAAGAGAGAGATAAAGTGATTGGGGGTTGTGTAGAGATAGAGGGAGAATGGAGAGAGAGAAAGGAAGAGAGAGAGGGGGGGAGAGAGATAGAATTGGAGGGGGTACGAGAGGGAGGGAAGAAGAAAAACATAGAGGGAGAAAGGTGGAAAGAGATAGGAAGTGACAAAGGAGCGATGGAGAGAGAGTGAGGGAGAGAGGAGAGCCAGATGGAAAAGAGAGAGAAGGGGAGAGATGGAGAGAGAGAGAGAGAGAAGGGGAAGAGAGGGAGAGGAAGATGGAGGGAGAGAGAGATATATAGATATGAAGGGAGAGTCTGCATGTTTGGGGGGTGAGATAGAGAGAGGGAATAACAAAGGAACACATAAATAAAAACATAGATATTATTTAGTATTATATAACCAACCTAGATCCACATTAACCCAACATCTATGAATCATCGAGAGGTATCCAATCCCTCGAGGTGCAAACCCTTCCTCAAGTTTTGCACTAAAAAAAGAGGTTTTCACCTCGAGAGATAGGATCCCTCTTGGCGCTTGATAGATCCGGGGTTAAGATGGATCTAGGATGATTTAACATTCAACATAAATCATAGATATAATAATTATAATAGAAGTGTACCTCAAAATTTGAAGCAAATGTCTCTACATAGTCTTATCCCTCTTACTAGGGAGATTTTCATGAATCTTTCTTTGTACTTCTCTATGCAACCATTTGCTTATAGATGTATTTGAAAGTTACCACTGTCTTCCCCTCAATTCTTGAGCACACTTCCCTTCATCGTGACATCCTTTGAACATGTTAGCTTGCCTACTCCCTCTGAACTTGAAGCTCTTCTAGTCATCTGGCATGGTTCTAGGTGTCTTTTTCTATTCCTCCCTCTTGAACATAAATCATGTTTTGATTTTTTGCACTGTCCTGGGAGAATCTTCTTCCCATAAAATTTTCTTCATTCTTCGTGGTGCTTCCATTTGCTTGCAGGGTCTTTTGTACCTTCACAATGTACCTACAAACATCATTATGAATCCATGGAAGAATGATAATGATCCAACAAAAGGAAGAAAAAACAAGAGGATAACTAATAAAATAATAATCAAGAAAAATATGAAATACTTATCTTTGAGAATTGAAGGGACATTATCAACTCCCTCTTGATCTTTGTCTTCTTGTAGAAATCATGGAAATCCATCTACAGTCTCTTCATCTTTATCAACAATTAATTCATGTGCTTTCCCTTCCTTCCTTGCATGATCTAGGGTTTCTTTTTTCAATGGAATGATCAATAGTTTGAATATAGTTTGAGGATTTTGTCAATAAACCCTAGAGTTTTATTAAATATAACCTTCAATTTTTTTCTAGGGTTTACAAACCCTAAAACTACTAGCTCTTACAAGAGTGAGGTCATTCTCTAGCTTAATTAATATAACTCTCTTCTTGTTTTATGTGAGAGACCCCTCCAACTTCCTCTTGCTAAGAGAGTCCTTTTGTAACTAACTCCTTAAGGCTGGAGGAACTATGGTTAATCATAGTGTATAGTCATACCTACTTAGTGGGATCTTCAAATAACTTGCAGAAGCCACCTGCTCACACTCCTTTGGCTAGAACTTGGCTATATCATGACTATTGTCTCTAATGGTGACTTTATTAAACTCATAGAAACACTACAATCTATCATGAAATATCCCTACTTGCATTCCTTCCTCTTGTTGTTGGAATCTATTGAAACCCTTTGTATCGTAATTCATATGTCTTGGAGCTCCACTACTAGTCACCATGTTGTGTTTTTAGAAAGATGTCACATTATGGAAAAATTAGTATGAAGTTTGGATGTCAAATCATCCACCCCTGAAGCTTTTTCACTTTTTGTGAATTCTTGTTCATCTTGTGCTTTTGATCCTTCTTCCTATGATATATGAAGAGGTATTGACGAACCCTTGGTCCTTCCAAATCAAGTAACTAGAACTTCTCAAAAACATTGTGACAACACCAATAACTTGTTCTTTCCAAGGATAAAACTAATCCTTAAGAAGATTGTCTTTGCAAGAGAACTTTTGGCCTTCAAAAAATTTTAAATTCAAGTCCTTAATATGCCTTGATAGTTCATCACACATGAAACAAGTGAATATGATCAATATAAAAAATCCTTATTCAAGACATATCTTTCAAGACTACTAAGGTTTTAAGTCTAAAGATCTTCCAAGAGAAGGGGGTCATAAATTAGCACAAGTGATATGACTTTTTCTTGGTTTATATGATAGATCCATCATGCTTGGTTCCCGTTGGCTCTAGAGTAGCTTTCAATCTCTTCTGGCAAAAACCGAAATCAAAGATTTGCATGAGCGCATAACAAAATCAAGGGATTCATCCACAAAAATACTAACATATGATACACCAAGGCACTAAATAAGTTCATAGTGTTTAATCTATATTTCAATCTGGAGCTAATATTATAAAAAAATTTCCTTTTGGACTGGATATGATACTGAAAATGCTTCCATTGAATGTTGGATTACTAGTTGTGCACTTGTTCTCAATTTCTTTAATTTATTACATGCCTTCATTTTGATTTTGATGCAAATGGTGATGAGTTTACATCTTCACTTTTGTGATTGCACCAGGCCCAAACTTGTTTCCACAATCTCACATGTATTAGCCTCCTACTTGATTGCTCCACTGAGCAGAGGTAACAATATAAATTCATAATATATTGGAGATTGATACCATATTGGAGTTTTCCATGTTCATACTCCAGAACAACAAATGAAACTAAAAACAATCTTCACACCTCTTTATCTCATCGGCATACAATGTTCAGCGCACAATATTGATATGGTATAAAGATGATGCGAATTAACATACTAGAACAAAACACGTTTAAAACACTAGAGGGCATATGTTTTTAATGCTCAATCATACATGGTGCCTCCTCGATAATTGCAATAGTTGCTCCATACTCACGTGATCAAGTCAAATACTGTCATACTCAATATATATACTAGATTATATTCATCACATGTGAGATTTAAATATGCCTTGTTGGAGTATGTTCTTTCAATACTTGTCTAGAACACATTTCCAAAGAGAACTAAGAAAATAAATGTACAAGATACAACTTGATGGATTTTCCAAAGGTATTTCAAAGTTCTTCTTACTACTGCATGAGGTTCCTCGATTCTCCTAAGATTTATCAACCCACGACAACACGATATAAGGCCTCCTTTTTCCTCTGTAACAAGCTCTTCTTGGCCTAGTAAAGTAGACTGAGGCCTTTCAACTTATAAATTAAGAGCTTCTACCCTCTTCACAAATTCATGTATGCTTTGACCTTCTTGAGATCATTTAGTCCATCTGAGATTAAACCACAAATTCAATCATTTTCTTCTTTAGTTGAGATACAAAACACATTTGTCTTTCAGATTAAAACATGGATCATAGGTCATATAGGTAGGACACAAGAAATATGGCAAAAATATGCTTCTTTTATAATATTTTTCTTCCCTTTTACAATGAGAATAATACTAAAGTTTTTAGGGCTAGTGACAGAATAATCCCTAGAAGATAAATTGAAATAGACTGACTTCTTTTAAGGTTTCTCTTTCACCCATGCTTTGATACCATGTTTATTTTTAATAGGTATTCTAAAATCATAATTACTTCCAATGATTTAATCCTTTTCATATCCATATTCATCATTAAGAAATTACAAAAAATACATCAACAATAGAAACATCTACGATAGTAGGATAATAAAGAGACATATAAACAAGAGACACACATATTTTACCTTAGGAAATATCACATGGCGGAAAACCCCGACAACCTTTTTCTTCGAGAAATTATTCAGTTCAACAGAGATACATCTAATTATACAAGTCAAACTAACTAGTAATAAGGCCCTAGTCACACCTGGTCAAACTTCCCTTTAGACAAGTAAATCTACTACCTAAAAAATTTGGCTTAGTTTGATCTAATAGGGCTAAAATTCATCCTTCTTTTATGCTCGAAAAATTTTGTACATGTTGAACAGAAGAGTTTGGACCTACTTCCTAGAAACTGTTTAAAGATTCACATATGTGAATTTTTAGGAGGACGGTTTGCATGTGCCATATAGAGAGAGGAAAATATTCATATGTATTCAGCCTTCTCCATCCTTCTTATCCTATTTTCCTTCACTTGAATTCCCAAGAGATATCTTGTTCTTGATTGATGTGAATTATATCGTGTAGGAGGATGAGTGTAGTATATATAATGTTTTGGATGGCTAAATGGGTGTTTGTTCAACTGGGTCTGAGATAACTTAAGGGAGAGCCGACTTAATTAATTTGGAGCCAAATATTCAAAATCTAAAATTCAAAATTTTTTCTTTAAAACCAGCATGAATAAGATGTCTTATATTTATTGTTACACATATTTCAAGGGCCAAAATATTGATTATGAAGACCAACCATAGCTACAAAATTCAAAAATCCCCCCTATTACAATATTTGTAGGCACCAACCTACAACAGACACTAATCGCATTTATTGCAAGATTTGTATGAACCAACTTATAGGAGACATCAATCCCCTTTGTTGCAAGATTTATAGGCACCGACCTACGAAAGAGACCAATCCCCTTTGCTGTAAGAATTATAGGGAACAAACCTATAGGAGATACGAATCCCCTATACTACAAGATATTTGTATGCATCAACCTAGTTCACTAATTTCCCTTACTACCTTTTCCTTCACCATGTCTATTAGTGATTTATGCCTTCACCAAGTCTACTTGCTACTTTTTTCTTCACTAGGTCTTATTATTTCTTGTGCCTTCACCAAGTTTCTTTCTCCCATTTTTTTCTTGTTACAAAGAAAAGGTTTGTATAACATGACACATACCTAATTTTTTGAATATAATTCTAAATTTTTTACTTGAGACACTTCTTTATGTATCTTTGGATATTTGAAATTTTCATAGTTCGAAAAATCACATAGTTGAATACCTGTTTATTCCATAAATCACATTTGTGCTCCATCTTTAAGACCCCAAAAGTATTCCTCAATTTCTATTACGCACTTCAAATCTCTCCTTTCTTTGATGGTCTTAAATTCACTCATATATCATTTATTTATAATGTTTATATGTTCATTTATGGGCATGACTTGTAAAATTGGTTGGGATGGCCTGACATAATATTTCATATCTCCACATTCCTATGGATTTAAAGGGAGTGTCATATATCATCGGGAAGGTATTGAAATCATATTTTCAACCATGTTTCCTATGTTTCCATTTGAGCTAGGTATTTAGTAGGGAAAATTTTAGGGGCTAATAATCGCAGGTGGGCTAATTTTTCACGTTTTTTCCAAAAAAAATCGCTAATTTCCATTTTTTCTAAAAATGATTCGCCCAAATTCTATGGTACAATATTATTTTACCTTAAAAATCGTCATAATTTTATATAGTCTAATATAAAATCATTAGAAATCTAAAAAAAAAATTACAAAACTTTTCCAAACATTTTACAATTTGCATATCAAGGACTAGTAATATTCACCAAGGTTTCTAAACTTTAAGATAAACTTTCATCATTAAAATTTTCCTTGGTATTTAGGGTAAAAGTGACATCAAAGATAGGGTATCTAAATTGGGCATCATAAAAAAACTAGGTATCCAAACAAATACTTCCAACAATTTTCATCTTGCAGTGTTTATCTTGTACATCTATAGTCTCCACTTGTCTTTGACATCAATGAAAATAATATTTCTAATAGTAGTGCAATTACCTTTATTAATTCCTCCTCGTAGCCAACATATTCTTGAAATTCTAGATTTTCATTACAACTAACATGTCATGAGAGGGAAGCATTAACTTACACCATCCCCTATCCTCTTAATTAAAAGGAAAATCCACCATGAAGAGAGGTAAAATTAAAGGTGTATCTCCTAATAAGTTGAGTAACATAGGGTAACAAAATATGGAATGGTTAAATTCCTCCACTTGATCATTTACAAAACTTGGAATCTGTTTTAAGGGCACTTCAATAGGTTATGAAATGATTTATGGCCCTTTAATCAAGTGAAGGAAAGCTTTGGTCGCTACAAGGGATCCCCTTACCCCATATCCCTTTTCCTTTGGTATTGAAGGAAACAGTAAGAATAAAGCATAGATAGAGATGATTGCTAAAGACATATTTTTCAAGGGGATCCATTCTCGATTTTAACTATTGGATTTTTCTTGTATATTATAGATTCCATCCTTAAGGAATATGATATTTGATTCATCAAAATTAGATTCCCTAGAAAAAGTGATGAAACTTGAGGTTGTGAGACATAAGCTAGGAACGAATAACAAAAAACTAGATGGGTTCTGTTAACCATATTAACATAACTACACAACATTGATTCTATGATGATAAAATAGAGATGGATACTAAAACAACGCAAAATGTCTTATATCTTACAGTAAGAATGAGAATGGAAGTTTTAGTAGGAAGGATATATCTAAGTGTTTTGATGGATTGAATAATGTGCTTTATGTGCAGTATGTGAGCTCAAGATAACTGAGAAATTATCTAAATTGATGGATGGAACAAAGAAGGATCACATCTACTCCTAGGTATTAGTACATAGATTGTTCCATGAATCTCTTTACTAACACAAGTTGGACAATGGTAAGACAAAAATAAATAGAGTTATGACAACATGGAGGAAAGTTCATAGAAAACCTCAATTCCCCTTCATGTTGTAATAAAATCACTTTCCAACTAATGAAAATAGTAACTTCAATAATTAAAAAAGATAACATAAAAGTAAAAGAGAGACATGAGACAAAGCAATAATTTCATCTTAAATGTACATCTTTAACATCTCCGCCTTCAAGTAGTGGCTATTGTTAATTAGCAATTGTTGTCAAATCTTCTATAAGAAACTCCAAGAAGGCAATCTACACAAAATAAATAGATAATATGAAAGTCGACTAGTGCCTTTAAAACATTTCTCCATCTATTATTTTGATATCTATCCATTATTGCAAATGTAAAATTATATTCTTTCCCTTACTCTAAAATCTAGATAATCATAAACTTCTTAACTATAACTTGAAAATAATTATACACAACATAAATATTCCAAACCTTAACAACATTCCACGTGAACATAAATACTTTATTAATATTTTCCACACCATATTAACAAGGAGCCACTGTCGTGGCGGTAGTCCCTGCCAGGGTCTGTAGGGACAATACAATACAAACGCTTAAAGCTGTGACAATGCAGTATGGAAGAGGTATCAGTCCTTGAATTAGCAGGTTTCCTGGTTATAGTGCAGTATGGAAGAGGTATCAGTCCTTGAATTAGGAGGTTTCCTGGTTATTATGAGTAGAAATTACAAGTTAGCTAACATAAACTAAATGTTCACATCTATATGTTGAAGTTCTACTTTTCTAGACCCTTTGGGGCCAGAAAAAAGAGATATAATACTAGCACTGAAGTGGAGTAATTCAGGAAGATCTATTAACTAAGTATCACAAGAACCATTATGAACTTAAAGAAGCTTTATTTGATGCTAAACAGAAATGCACAAAATCGCACAAAATCATTTAGGAAGAGGGTTTGGAGATACAAAGTGATCGAATTCAGCCCTTATGCTCTGGATTTTGTGTGAAGCTTTATATTCAATGGCTTAGTTTTCTCTTTCACGGCGGGCTTTCTCAGAACCTGTAAATTTGACAAAATGCACTTTATAATATAATTCAAATAAGAGACTTTGGATCGCATTTTGAACTTTTGAAATAGGAATTTAGTCATTCCAAATTATCATCACCATGATAAACTGGCTTGCATAAATTTAAAACTTGCCTGTGGTTCATCATCAGTTGTTTTATAATATAATTCAAATAAGAGACTTTGGATGGCATTTTGAACTTCTGAAATAGGAATTCAGTCATTCCAAACTATCATCACCATGATACATAAACTGGCTTGCATAAATTTAAAACTTGCCTGTGGTTCATCAGTTATAATTCAAATAAGAGACTTTGGATGGCATTTTGAACTTTTGAAATAGGAATTCAGTCATTCCAAACTATCATCACCATGATACATAAACTGGCTTGCATAAATTTAAAACTTGCCTGTGGTTCATCAGTTGTAAGGGGCAACCTTCGTGCAATTGGTATTTTGGGCTTTACCTCCTCCTCCATTTGCTGTTGTAGCTTTCTCATAAATTGTTGGTCTTTCACTTGGCCTCTTTTCTGCAAAAGAGAAGATGTTCTGTTTCTCAAGGTATGCATAGACATTGGTTTATTGTGAAACATGTCACTGCCCAATGACTCCAGCAATAATTGTATAACCATGTCTAGGTATAGGTAGAGGTATAGTGTTGGACATATGGTCATATCAACCAGTAAGTGCATTATTTAAATTAATTGAAAGGGTAAAGAAAAGGATATTATCATAATTATGTTTCTATCTCTATTAGTGGTCTGAATAATGGGCAGGGAGAGACACTATTTCTGATAAACATATTCTATTCAATGCCTGCCATACTTAAAAAATAGGCACTTAAGACGAGATAAGCAATGAACTAGAGTATGCATTGCTTTGAGAATTTAACATTCACACAAATTCTGTATTTGGAGCCAGATACAGTCTCAAGTTTACAGCCTACATTATCATGAAATTACTGGAATGTCCCTATATATTGTCCTTCCCAATAGGATAATTATTTTCTTTATCCCATTATAAAGCCAGCCATTATTTTGCAGTGAGAATTTCAATTTTTTTTTGTAGCTGGACAATTTCAAGAGCATTCTGTTCATAAGATATAATGAATCGTTGATTCTAAAATTGAAATGAACCATCACAGAATATTTTGATCTACGGAATTTTTTTTAAGTAACAATCTACATGGTCCAAAATGAGCGAGGAAAAGCCTATGGAAAATTGTTCAGATGCTGAGATGAGATGAAATTCCAGTCTAGAAATGGATATTGCCTTCATAATATATAATCTTCAGATGCTAACATGAGACGAAATTCAATACTGAACAGAGAAAAAAACAGATATGTGATCAGTAATTACCGGTAAAAAAATTGTCAGCTGGACAGTGGACTAGTGGTAGGTAATGAAGTGTTCAAAGCACATTGACCCAAGTTTGATACTCAGTCTCTTCTCTCTGGAATGATAATTTACTGCAGTTCACAAATCGGTAAGCTCTGTACTGGTAGCAACAGGGGGCTTCTGGTTGAACTGTTTTTGTTTTAAAAAAAATAAATTTGAGAAAATTTTATTGCAAAACGCAGCGAATGTTGGCAAATCATTATGCATACAGAGAAACTGCCTCAATCTGAAAATGGGATATAGACATTTCAAATTCAAGCCTAAGAATATGAACTCTAAAATTGAATCTCACAATTATAAGAAATTAAAAAAGACTAGGAATTAGCCTTGTTAACGTAAATTTGAATTCACGATTTCTGGACGAAGATCACACTTACAAAGGGAAAATGTGCTTCTCCCCCTTCTACATCATTACTTAGATACATCAGCATTGTTGCAACTCTTTGGCTTCGTTTCAAGTTGAACTGCACAACCAAATATGTGTTCTCAGCATAAAATAAATTTCTAGAGTACAGTTGGAAAGAAATATTAGTTTGAACATCTATAAGTAATCCAAAACTTCAAAACAAAGGCTACCGGGACATTGGCTAACTCATAAGGTCATACCTCATCCGAGAAATAATCATGATGAGATTTATAAAATTCACCTTCCTCATACGTGTGTTCATGTACTATCACTTAGATATCCGGTTATGGAACTATATAATAATAAAACGGATTGCAAAGATGAGCTGTATATAACTAACAGAAATACAATCTGCAATGAGACAAAAATGGTTACATTAAAATTTAACTGCATACCGTAGAACCTGCATAAGTTGTCCATTTTCTATTGGTACTTGAGAATAAACTGAAATGCGCTTCTCAATTGCCTTTCAGATAACAAACAAAATGAAATAAAATCAATCAATCATTTGTAATGTACAGAAATTGAGGACAATTTCATCTCTGCTTGGAGTAATTTATAAAACTTATGATCAAATTTGTACATTAGTACACTTTGTATTTCATCTTTTCTCTTTTTGGGTGACTTTGTACAAATTGATCACTCACCTACTTTATTATAATCTATCATACTTGGTCAAACATAATATTCTCTTGCAATTTTGCAAGCCTATATATATCCAATACAAATCACTATACAAGTTGTTTACAGTTCCAGCAATCTCTTCTCTCATGCTTGCATACTTGTCTCCTTGTTTGGTATCCTTGCATTTTTGTAACTGAGATCATATCACCTATAATGTTTTAGGCTTGCTCTCATCGCCTAACTAGCAATGACCACACTTGTTTACAGTTCCAGCAATCTCTTCTCTCATGCTTGCATACTTGTCTCCTTGTTTGGTATCCTTGCATTGCTCTAATTGAGATCATATCACCTATAATGTTTTAAGCTTGCTCTCATCGCCTAAATAGCAATGACCACACTTAAAAGCCTCCAGAAATGAAGTTTTGGCTAAGGATTATTGGTTTGCATTAACGTGTATTGTCTATTGGTATCTTTATTAATGTAGATGGCAGGGACGGAGCCCTTAACAGCTAAACAGTGTGTTGCATGCAAAGAATGTAACTTGGCTATTGCTTCATTGAGATGTTGCTGTGTCATAATTTTTTGGTCAAACTTTATCTTTTTCGTTGAACGACGTCTTAACAACCTTGAAATATTTTCCCTACAGCTAAAGTAATAAATGATTTTGGAGAAATATCTATAAAGCAAAACTGGGAAAAGAAGATCAAATACTGAATAGCTACAATGTCAAAAAGAGATTTATATGATGAATAACCAAGAGCAAATGCAACTATGACCTTATTCACATAGTGGATTAACTTGTCCATTTGGCTGAACAAAGAATCCGCATATAGATATTCAAAGTCATTTCCCATTGTCCACATAATATGATTTGTACGGGTAACATTAGCCTACACACAATCAGGCAAAGTCACGATATCCAATCAATGAAGTAAAACAAAAAAATTTATAAGAATGCGTTAAAGTAGTTATTCATACTTCTCTGGGATGGAAAATTGAATTTTCGACAGTTTATTCTAGATGTAAAAGGTGAAGTGAATGAACTATAGAATTGGTCTAGGCATGATCATCCTAGCATCTATTGCATTGCTATCAAAAGCAACACCAATTACCTGAGTTATTGCTGCTTCGACAAAATCATCAACACGTTGTTTAACATTGTTGTCAAAAAGCAGAGCATCATCCTGCAGTAAATTACGCACGAACATGACTTAAATAAAGAGATCACTGGAATTAGTGTGCATATTCCATTCTGCAATTTACCCACCGAAAACTTACCTGAATTGGAGGAGAATTATCATCCCCATAAAAATTTTCATATCGAAAACGATCCGGAGGATTATAGTGAACAGGAAATGCATCAGTAAATATCTGCAATTAAAAGAATTAGTGATCAGAATACCATGTAAACAACATAGTATTCTTGACATCTCCAAGAAACCTTCAAGGGTGTACGACACATTTACAAGACTATGTGGTTACCTGAGCAGAGGGGCCAAATGTCTTGGAACCCTGCCATACAACCTCCAAGGTCTTCTGATTTATTCGGTTTGCTCTGTCCTGGTAGTCGATCCGTGCAAAAAAGAGAGAGTCGAACCCAAGCTACAAATAAAAGAGAAGAAAGAAATGCTATTATTAAACACATTCGAAGTGCAAACAGTGCCAACCATAACCTGGGAAACTGACCCAAGGATTTATTCAGATGTTCATGCTTATTAGCCGGAAACCAATGGAGGCTGAGACATTGACATTTGCACTTCTAGACTATTATTGCAAAGAACCAAAGGTCCATCAGCTCTATGACATGCACTTATTAACATGGATGAACACCGATCCCAAGATACGATTACTGATTTAACTTAAAAGGAAACCCTGTCACCCTACACAAAACAGAGAAGCGCATCACCTATAACAGAAATATGATTGTCCTGCATCAAGAATATGCCGCAAATGTCAAATGGTAAAGACACTCTGTTGTGTGGTATCTGTTTTGCATAATTCTCTAAAATGCAGATAACAAAACCAAACTAGTCGCAACTCTAGTATGTGCTAAAGTAGAAGGAAACAGAGTTCTTCATAAAAAATGACAACTAAGAAAATAATGGCAAAATCATGATTTCGATTAACAAAGAAGTATCATAATTCTAAAGAATATATTAGGAGGAGCAATGGCAAAAGACAAAGAGAGCTCCTCAAACCCAGTAACATATCTAAATTCTATTTATTGCAATATCAATAGCACTTCCAATATCATAAGGCAGACCTCTGCACCTAGCAAATACGCTTGAACTGCGGAATGCCCAAAAGGATCAATCTGCCATCCAATACGCGGGGTTTTATTAAATTGCTGCTTGATAAAACGGTGTCCAAGTGTTGTCTGATCGATCATGTCTATATAATGTGTTGCTGCTTCATCATGCATACACCAGCCACCATTTCTGGAATTTGAAATACAAAAATAAATCAGCACAGCCACTAAGTGATATTAATCCTTGTAAAAGAAGGTGGTTGTTTCCAAAGGAAAGAAAAATACACGAATTCCAGCTGGCTTGAATCAACTAGTTTTTTTACTTGTCCCTGCTTCTCCTCACTTTGCTCTAACCACCACCTTTGAAAAAATGCCTGAAACCACGACACCCAAGGATTTCACACACATGTACCAGTTTTGGGCAGAGCTATTCAATGTTCAACTCATCTGATCGCCTTAAAGAAAAAATTGTGAAAAGCTTTATGTAGGAACTAGATCTATTGCACATGCCCTACTTGCATGGGTAGGTAGGGGGAACACTATTTTGACATAATCAAGGCTTAGCATGCACACTTTGAAGAAATAACATCTGCATCCTTTTCAGTAATATAAGTATCAGGTTTAAAAAAAAACCATAAAAGTATGCAAGATGTAATGCACAAGGTTTAGCTTAATATATAGCCCTTTCAAGGTCTACCACAACTTGGTAGAGGAGATCATAACTTATGTCATCCAATCTTCCCAAGTAAAAGAAAATCAGTCCAATGAGTGCTGGGCAGCATTTATCAAGTGGGTGTCAAAAGATTCATATAGACAAGCTTACCAAAAAATATAGGGACCGGATGAAACTGCAACCACTGTCATATGATAGCGATATAGGCAACGTTTTCTTGGTAACATCCGGCAATATAACTTTTTGGGTTTATGTTTTGGAGTATGATTTTTCTTTTAAGCATTCAGAAAATCTGCCTGGTGAGAGTAGATTTTTTTGTCAAAGGAAAAATCTGGAATATTCAGATGGAGGGTGACTCAACCACCTGTCACAATACCAGCGGATAACCCAGTAGAACCCAGTAGAATTTAGAAGGACTTGAAGCCGAGCCGGAATTCACGGCTCAGCCAGGCTAGAACTGGACACCTCATGACTCAGCCAGACTAGTTGGAGGCCTCATGACAAATCAAACCAATTGAGCTAACCCACTGGGTTCTTGGCAGTAAATATTTCCCTTCATTATTGGATAGAGAATATTTCTGATAACATTCAATCTCCGGACGAACATGGGGGTGTTGGCCAATTTATCCCATTGCAGATCACCTTGACAAAAATGGAACATTCAGGATACCGAAACAAGGTGGATGAGGAGGCCTCAAGCCTCAAGGTATCTAGCCATCCAACTATTTTGAGATTAGAGTACTTGGGTGGTTCAATCTTCGTATGGGTTCAACAGCAAAAGATAGACTATATAGCACTGACCTTACAAATGCACGTTGTGTAGTTTGCTGGGAGATGCATAACGGTTAGGCATGTTTATGTGGATTTGCAAACTTGCCAAAACATTTTGGGCCTGGATTGACGCTTAGTACAGGGGTACACTCACAAAGTATGTACAAGGTAAAGACAGCTCTTAAACGACAAAGCTTTTAAGTAAACACTTGTCACACATGCAATGTATAATACAAAAACATATTTCAAACACGTAAAATACCGTGGGGCCCACAACTTTACCTTTGTCTTGTGTCTACCTCGTAGCTAACCAACGCAAAAGCAGGAGTTCCGGGTTCACCACTAGATACTACAAGGCTTAACTCTGAACCCGGGAATGCACCAGATGACCGGGAAATCGCATCTACTGGGCGGTTGGGGGAGCGCTGACCTAACTTCATATCTTTAGTCTGCAATAGCCGTATACCTTAAGTTTGCAAAGCGGCATACCTTCAGTTTGCAAAGCCTCGTCTTTTGAATACTGTCATCATTTTTCCCAGCCTTACATGGACAAAAGAGGGGCACCTATGTTATTAAGCTGTGTAAGACAGACCCGTATGCACGTGAATATTAGGTTTTTTTATAATATTAGGGTGTAATATAAACACTTAACTATGAAATATCAACAGCAATTCATCTTATTGTACAATTGTTTGGTGAATTTCATGTCATTTCGGTTCGAGACCCTGGAGTCGGCTGACTGGGCTATCGCTGCATCAAAAAAAATTACGCAGTCTTCATCATGATATCTTAGGCAGCTGAAAGTGCACCTTTCGTATCATTTCTGTCTGGAAAACCCCGGGTAAGATCACTGTGTCATCGCTGTACGAAGATATATTACAGTTCGGACTGCCCTCCTTCACATCAGGCCCTCATACAAAGGTCTGTAGCGGACAACAGAAAGCGTACAACAGCGGGCATCATACGGACTTAAAACAGGCATAAAGCATACAGGAAGCTCTTAAGGGGAACCAATCGACTCGGTGCTCGTCACTTTATATATTTATACGGTCAGGACATGGGGTTACAAGGAAGGAGATTCACTAAGATCTGAGCGGGTAATTACATAAATAGTTAAGATTTTTACCATTTTTTTTTCCGGCCGATAATGAATATCTTTCCAGCTAGTCATTGCCTCTCTTGCCTTGCTGAACTGTGCTCTTCAGGTTCACTATGCACTGTTGGACCTACCCGTGTAGGTGCGCTGTGCCGTGTTGGTTACTGGTTTGCAGCGACGAAGCCGTGCCGTCAAGTTATTCATCGGAAGGAAGGCAGCCAAGAGAGAAGGTCAAAGGAAAGGTTCAATAAGCAGGATTCGAACGCAAGCTAGGAGAGGTAGGGAAAAAGGCCCCCAAGCAAGCCCGTAAACTCTCAAGGTGGTCAGCAAGTAAACATCTCAAGTTCCTGCTAGCAATGTAGTCAGAATTCCTTTCCAAACAAGTAAGTATCCGTCTGCTCATCACAGGAAAAATCTTATGATCCCAATATATATTTCTGTTGGGAAGAATAATGAGATGAATATGAATATAACAAAAGCTTACCTGAGTCAGGATTGCAGAGATTATAATGGCTAATGAACGAGATATTGGCGATGTAGGCGCACAGGCAAACTCGGCATGCGGTGGGGAGTCCGTAAGCTGATTTTCTTACCACCAGGTGCCTGCAAACCTTCCTTATGATCCCAATATATATTTCTGTTTCTGTTGGGAAGAATAATGAGATGAATATAACAAAAGCTTACCTGAGTCAGGATTGCAGAGATTATAATGGCTAATGAACGACATATTGGCGATGTAGGCACGCAGGCAAACTCGGCATGCGGTGGGGTGTCCGTAAGCTGATTTTCTTGCGACCAGGTGCAAACCCACCTCCGCGGACTACCATCTGCTTTTTGGATTCACATGGATTACCCATATCAATTCTAAAGTCTGGAGAATCAGCAGGTGTCAGTATAGGGCATGGCACATGCAGCATGCAGGACACTTCATGCATGCAGAACACGGAGAACAGGTACTAAACAACTTAGGATAAATGAAATTGTCCACACATCGGGCCAGGACAGGGAGAACAGGTACTAAACAACTTAGGATAAATGAACTTGTCCTCACATCGGGCCAAGTGAAGCCAGCAATAAGAGGGTAAACTAAAAACTTTGGTTAAAGTTTTTTTGCCAACAAATTACCCAGCGTAAAGTTTGGTTAACCAGTAAATAACACGCAGAAATTGATGGTCAACGCACATTTTAATAGCTAGTCAACGGCATATCGAACGCTATAGTCCCTGCTATGCCGGAGGCAGGGACTAATAAAACAATGATAAATGAATTCATAAATCATATACCAAAGCCACTAATTTTACAACAACATATTGACTACACCATGAGTATTGCCCTAAAACAATCTAAAATAGCTATTCTAGTAATCGACGAATTAGCTATCTAAATTGAAGATCGCCATTGTAGAAAGATAACAAACGACGTTTCCATATAAAGAAATCATCCTACAATATGATTATGAAAAATATAGAGCAATTGTCTCAATTATCTCGGTTGAAAGCCATGGGAATTCCTTGATTCCTTGAACATGTACCCTAGTTGATATCGAATTTTGCTTCAATATGTGTTTGGAAAATGGAGGTTCTTCCCTTTAATATGTGTTTGGAAAATGGAGGTCCTTCCCTTAAATTGCATCCAATGCATCTCTCATAAGTCCCATGAACTCACTTAAATGGTCTCTTCTCATGCTCAAGCCCAGGGTTGGAATTTGGATTCTTTATTACCTATCAAATAATTTTTTTTTGACGTTTTAGGTTTTTATGTTGGCCGTCAAGGAACGTTATGTCTAAAATTTTGCTCTTCAATCAAAATGTTTTGATAATAAATCGACCCTTCATCAATAAAGGTTTAATTAAAAAAATACTTTTCAATCACACCACTGTGTTAATTTTTTCTCACATATTTATAATAAGAAAAAAACAACGTGACCATGACTAAATGATTTGTTGAATCATAAAGGTTGTTTTACTCATGGATGGGATCCATAACTCCCAAACCATCGAGATTCAGTGCTTCTCCCAAACACATATACAAAAATTATGAGTAAATCTAGAAATCTATTTTACTCACACCCAACTCATTGTTATTGCAATCAATCTACTCCTATTTTAATTTCTCAATTTGGATTGCTATTAGATAATTTAAATGTTACAATTTCAGTAAAAACAAATAGATTTCTTTCACCAAATAAACAAAAAACTTCAAACAAAAAATTCCATCTTAAAAACTTTGGAGTTGACCAAAAACTATCCTCCACAATGCCCATCCTCTCCACCATCATAATATCACGAAATCTAGATAAAGTTCAATTTTAATAAACCCCAATAAACTTAAATTATTTAAATATAAACACATAAAGTTTAATTTATTTAAATAAAAACAAATATTATAATATAAATTCCAAATATTACGGTACTTAATTATTAATCACTCAATATAATATATTGTTGCTATCAAATATATACCTATAACTTTAAATAACATACACCTATAACTTTAAATAACATGAAATTAATTTATTTCAATAAAAACAAATATTAGAGAATTCCAAATATTACGGCACTTTTTTATAACACTGTTGTTTGAGAGGGTAGTAATGACGTTTTTGCAAAAAAGTGAACAGTAAAAAATATGTTTTAGAACTTTGAAAGACTATCACAAAAAACAGCTTTTTAAAATTTTTAAACGTGAAATACGGTTAAAATGCCTTGTGACGGGCATTTTGCCCGTCAAATTCCAACCCTGTGAGTCACGCCTATACAACCATGCCCATCACGATTAAAACTCTTCATTAGAAGAAAATAAAAATAAAAATTGCAAGTAAACTTTTATCTTTTAAATGAATTAACGATGACGGTGGCACACAATTGTTGGGGGGAGGAAATGATGCAATTATAATTATAATTTATTTGGAAGTCTCTATATGCACGCATATTTAATTTCAAGTAGCCAGAAGTATCTACAATTGGCAACGTCAATGTTGTATATTTTCGAATATATACATGTCTAGATATACACACGTCATGATAGCCATCCGTTTTGAATGGTGCATCTTATGAAGTATACAATGGTTGTAGGTGATTCATCACCTTCACTTACTCCAGTAACTCGCCATGAAATGAATACGTGTGAGTTGTCTATCCCTCGGTGGCGGGCAAAACGCGGTCCAGCGGTAGAGCATCAGAAAGACGTGACAGGCACGCATAGCTAAGTTATTCTGTGGCCGTGGTACATGGAATTTCTGTGACCGGAAAACTCTAGAAGTATTCCAGGTGCTCCCGCCGAATTATGGGCTCCAAAAATACGTTCGAGCTTTTGTGGGCTTTCTACTGTTATGTGAGGCGCACCTAACTGATTCTGAAACCTTTTGTTGGCAGTTGTAGGTAAAACGAAGTGCCCTATGGTTTCTGGTGGCAACTTTCATGTTTTGCCCGGAACGAATATTCACGGCCATATCCGGTCCAGGGGAAGCTTTAATATAAAATATACTTCATCATGTATCAATTGGTTTCTTAAACTGTAAAATATTAATTTCCAAGGCAAAGTGGTTTGTGAAATTCAGCGCACCTTAGAAAGTAGGAAACCATAATCGAGAGGCATAATTGCAATCACAATTATCATTGCTTTTCCGGGAAAATCAATTCTTATTAGGAATCTAGAGAAGTGACGTAAATGTTACTTTTATTTTCACCACTTGGAGTTTCTTAATTTGTTTCCGAACAAGTTTTGTGGATTTTTGAAAAAAATCATTGAAGTATTAACGCAAATTTTGCGAAATGGCACCAAGCTAGACGATTTAGACGTTTAAACCATTGTTAATTTTGTAGTGTCACATCCGTGTCAAACGAAATAGCGGTGAAGTGTTTAACCCGCCACGTGATGTGACGTGGAAATGGTTTAACAGTAGTCTTTATTAATATGATTGATTAAAATATTGACATCCAATCATGTCACAAAGCCTTATCCCAATATTTAAATAGGATAAATGGCAGACAGCAGGAGTCATGCCAAGCGGCTCCAATCTTCCCCGCTTTTCATTAACTTGCCTTCCCATATGCCAGGCTATACCTGCTATATAATTATATAGCTTTCCTGTGAATTGCTATTCATGGCTACATATAGTCAATCCCCCTATCGGCTCCTGTCGTATTTGTTGTCTTATCCATATCGGCAGTTATAACAGGAAGAGCAATTCTTCTCTGCAGCCGACCTATCATCGCCGTTGTATTTCGTGATCGAATCTCCAGGCGGTGTTTTAATCATGTTTGATATACACAGAAAGCGCGGCAGAGAGTTGGAGGCTCCGCCGAGCCCCACTGAAGTCCGGGAGTCCAAACGCTTCAAAAGCGAAGAAACGGACTTGTTTTGTGAGTTCTCGCTATTAGACAGATTTACCCTAGCAGAAGAAGAAGCAGCGGCTTCCAGTGAGGATCGTGTAAGTTGGGTCATGAGAAGCCTGGAGGAAGATATCAGCGCGACATGTTCCACTCCCTATTCCCCCATCCCGGTGGATAATTCATGGGCCTTCGACATTTCTTGCGACTGTGAAGGCCAAACACTAGTTTCGGACTTAGGTATTGATCTGTCTTACCTCCTAGAGGCTTCAGACGACGATCTTGGTATCCCGCCCGGCCCCGTTCTGGACTTGAAGGACGATCAGGTCTGTCAATTTCTTTGGGAAACCTCGCCCTCTCAGGGTTTGTCCGAGAACCCTGTTCTCAACTACGTAAGTCAAAATTGGAGTTTTGAAGATGAGGTTGGAAACGATCACCGTTGTGTATTGTCTGAATATACCTGGGATTACAACCAAGTGGTGGATTATATGAACAGAGATTTTATCAGCCAAGAAATGTTTTTTGAAGAAGGATTTTCTGCGGCATGGATATTGGAAACTACCGATTGCACGTAATCAACTGGACGTTCAAATCTTTGGAATCAGGGCCATGCCTACATCACAATTTCCAGAATTGTTGCATGATTGTATGATATATTGATTGCATAATAGATCTTAAGCCACCTTTGATTGATCAAGATGGCCATAAGAAAAAATATGTAGTTATGTAGCCTTGAAACATGGCCACGATAATGGGCAGTTGATAACATTGATCTACAATATTACAATTTTATTTTTAACACTTTGATATGAAGCCAATACGAAATTCATTGAATAGTATTGAATGCCAACGGGTTCGTAGAGATAAATTTTCCTCACTATGGTTCTGTATGGTAAAACGTTATGGTAGAATTGTACATTGGAGATTTAGGACATGGGAAAGTATGATATGAATCACCATTTAGCACCAAAATTTTATACGTAATGTCATTGTAATATCTGTTTTTAAGGTATTAAAAAAAACGAGTTCAAGTAAAATTAGCTAAATTTTAAATATATATTGATTTTTTACCAATTATTTGTATAATTGCAGTTTTATGATCAATAATTTTGGTAATAGATGTCATTGAAAGTACGATTTAGATTTTAACGAATGGCAACATGTTCCACATAAATTCTAAAGGAAATGGAATGCCAAAAATTATAGAAATTATCGATATAGATTGTTTAAAGAGAAGCTATGAATGCAAGAAGAAAATTTAGATGCACTACTATGCACTCCACTCAATATTAGATTAATGATCTCTTAAATTATTTCAACTTGTTTATATTTTTATATTATAAGAAGGTTATGGACTTTTCCATATAATAATATAGACAAAGATATGGTTGTAAATATTAATAGTAGAATGGTTTTAAATTATCTTGTATTTTTTTTTATTGTTGTTTAAATCTATCTTACTGTCTAGTCTATTGGAAGGCTAATTTATGGTCAAAGTATCTCACATTTTTATTAGTTTTAACAACATTTTACTCACATTGTTTTAATCCTTTTTATAGGAATTTCAAGGCATAAAGGAGGCAACTTTGAATCCAACAATAGAACTCACACCCAATGGTGAGGAATACCATAGGATACACATAAAACTGGACGAGGATCCAATCTTTATGCCCTTTAATCTACAACTCCTTTATGAGCAATAATCTCTTAAAATTAAACTCCCAAGCCACCCATCTATACCACATGAAAAAACTATGTTTGACATCCTACCTCTCTTAATTGTCCCTGTTTGAAAAATGCAATAGTGAATAAAGAGGGAAGGAGAAGGATGGTTGTTCTTTTATCTTGAATTGCATGATGTGATGTGCGTTAACTTACCTAAATACTTTCTTTTTTGGGGGGCGAGAGTTGAGCGGGCAGAGTAGTCATGTGGAGGTATAAGTAAGCCCCCCCCCCCTACTTTTTACAAGTCTCCCTTTCTCCTGAATGGACCCTTTATATAGCTTGATATTTAATTCCTTTAATGGTTTCAATATACATGGACAAATAATATGGATTCAAATTGTTCTCACACCACGAGGACTTATTAATAGAGTCTAGAGATTTGAAGGTTAGGAAGAAATTCATGAAGAAATTTCACACTTACAATGATCAAGGAATTTCAAATCACCATGGCACCATGAAATCCTTCATTTTCTGTTGGGCAGTTGGCTTTGTCTAAATAGTTGGTGGCATCCAGTGTATTAGCATTGATGAGCATGATATTTTAAGCTCAAGGAGAGTCCTATGGTTGCTACAGTCCTTGTTAGAGAACCATCATCGTAGCAGGATCAAGTAAGAAGCTAAAATATAGTACCTACGATGGTTAAGGAGTCTTAGGATTTGGAGGAGATTCTACCTCATGATACCATATCAGATGCTTCTTGATGTGGCATAGTTGAATAGTGCTCAGAAAGAGCTTTTCATTGGTACATTGAAGTCCGCAAATGGCCTCCTAGATCGAAAGTTATTGCTAGTAAAAGTTAGGACCCTCAAAGTCAAAAGGGTAGAGATAAAAGTGGTTGGACTACCCTTTGGTGCAATTTTAAGGTTGCCAACATTGCCAAACATGGTGGAATCGTTGGTGAAGGTGATCACTTAAATGACAAGAAATATTTTGGGCGGTTTTGTTGTCACATCTTCCCACCAGGGCATCAATGTAATTGCAACAAGGCCTGACGCTTGACAGATAAAGTGTAGAGAGGTGGCGCAAAGCTGTTTGGCCAAATTTTCGATCACAAGATCGAGAACACAGGTTGGTCATGATACCCCCTGCCCTAAAACCACAAATTATGTAAAGGGGTGGCGAAATTGGTGCTTTGATCAACACAAACCACGAACATTTTTGCCCTAAGAGTTAGGCGAGCGTGAGCATGCTGTCTTCCAAGCAAGATGACCCCAAAGGGTTTAAAAGGATGTAGAGGTGAAGGCTTGGGATGGAAGCATCATGAAACGTGGAAACAATATAGTAGTGGAGATAAGTGTAGAGTAAAAGCTTGAATCCAAGGGGTTTTTCATTGAAATTATAACAAAGGAATTCAAGAATAAATGAAGGCTAAGATCCCCTATGTCTCCATACCTAGGATTGCATAGACGAATGAGAATGGGATAGATGGTGTAGTTTTGTTGGCTTGTAGTGATGTGTTGGCAGGAACGGCGGTAAGTGATGTCAGCATGACATGGGTACGAGGGACACATGGCATGCAAATTCAACATTTTTGGGTACCCAAGTGGGCCAAATTGTGTGACATGTGGACCAATCCTGTGGAACCATGTGGCAACAATGATGTAAGCATGACATCATCCCTAAGGCTGCATACCAACTAATTATAAAGGCATAAAGACAAAATTTGTGCATTGACTAAGTGTTGAAAATAGCAACAAGAAAAATCCTAATTTAATTTGTCTTCGAATTAAATTAGGAATTAAATTGTAATTCTAATTCTCATAGCAACTTGTAACAGTTAACTAAGTTAAGTTGACTTAGTTGACTAAGTTAATTTGAGTTGGGAGTGTATCTAGAGTCATATAGAGTAGTTCCTAAATTTTAGGGGTCGGGGTTCATTTCTTTCGAGTTTTAATTATTCAATTCAGTTTACCTGAGTTAAATTTAGTTAAACTAGTTCCAACTGATGGAAGAATTAGTGGGAGATCCAATAGTGGGGTGTAACCAGCACTACTCAACTAATAAATTGAAGATTCACTCAAAATTAACTCATGCATGCCAGATCAGAGAAAGACCCGGTTGAGATTGGAGTTCAAGGACAGTGTACTATCAGTTGTAAAATCATCTAAATTAAACAGATGGTGCATGCAGTCATAAGAAGGCCTAAAATAAATCATTCCTTAATTCGAAAACTCAGTAATTTTAACCATTCGAATTGCCTTTAAAAGGAGGAATGAAGGCACAAGTTTAATCATTATTTTGGTGAGAATGATTTGGTGAGACCAAGCAATAAAAAGCACAGGTTTGTGCATTGAAATTGTGAGGGCAAGGAAGTAGGAGCTTGGAAGTCTAGGAATTTGGCTAAGTATTGGCCAAAGGTAGTAAGTCGAACAGAGGATAAAAAATAGTTGTGAAGGTTGAACTCAAGGTTGAGCAGAGCATATTGTGTTCATCCAGATTCTTTGACTAATGCAATATACAAATAGCAGGGGTTTTTAACTATGACTTTCCTCATAAATCATTATGTTATGTGTGATTGAATTCTTTCTCTTATATGCTTCATGATTTCATCAATCATTTATTGTTTTCACTGATTAGTAGAGTAGATTCAAATCTTTTTCCTCTAGTAAATGACAATTAGTAGTTTGAATCTACAAGGAATTTCTACATGGTACCAAAGTTAGATTTGTAGAAATTTCTACATGGTATGAGAGCTAGATTTGTAGAAATTTCTACATGATATCAAAGCTAGATTTACAGAAATTTCTACATTGTATTGGAGTTGAAATTGAAATAAAAAATAGGAATTTGAAGTTGTCCTTGTAGATTGATGGAGCTCTAGTTCAGGGCAGATCTAGAAGACCCTATGTGCAGACTTCTTAATGGAGCTAGAAGGTTGCTAGTGGGAAGATCAGCGAGCCAACGTTTAGTGACACAAAAGGGAGTTGTGATCGTTGATATTGGTAGAATGAGGAGCAAAGAAATTTCCCACGGGGAGATAAAAACTCAAAATGAGTTTAGTTTCAGAGGGAGCAACCCTATGGAAGTTAGTACTTTAGGATTTGGGGAGATCAAACTCATTATTGTAGTAGTTGCAACAATAGTGCAGAAGCAACAACAGTAGCAGTTTGAGTAGATCAAATGTAGCTCATGCATGTAAAACCTTGAGGAGAAATGCAAATGTTAGAGACTTGGTGGTTGAGAGGGAGCATGAATTACCTCTCAACATGCAACCTTAGATACAACCTCAGATGCAACCTCAACAAGTTGTCGAGCAGCCACAATTGGAGAAGCAAAGAGGAGGCTGATTGGAGACATCCACTCAAGAAGAGACCTCTAGTAGGGGGATATTTGGGCCAAGTGGGCAAAGGGAGAACATGCAGCCATACCTCCAAGTGAGAGGTGGGGCAATGTGAACTAATAGTCCCAAGAGTGCAGAAATTTGGGCAGGGTCCATTGAGGTATTTTTTACCTCATGGATCAATACATTTCTATGGAGGGCCACAGTATTCAGTAGCAGGAGGATTAGTGTCAGTCAGATATTGAGGAATGTAGAGCAGTGTTGAAAACAGAGCATGATGTGTAGTAGCAGAGTCAATAGTAGCACAATTTTCTGAGTAGACAGTTGTAGACATAATTGATTCAATTTATTTTGTTTAGATGCTTTTTGGTTGTAGATGTTGCAGTAGCAACAACAATAATGACAAGTGTTACATATAGAACATTCCAAAGGTACCAAATCGGGATAGAGTTGAATTCCTTTCTTATTAAGAGGGAGTTTTTAAAATAACAACAAGAAATATTAAAAATAACATCAATAAAAATCCTAATTTAATTTGTCTTTGAATAAAATTAGGAATTAAATTGTAATTATAATTCTCATAGAAACTTGTAACATTTAACTAAGTTAAGTTGACTTAGTTGACTCAGTTAATTCGAGTGGGGAGTGTATCTAGAGTCATGTAGGGTGGTTCCTAAATTTTAGGGGCCCAGGTTGAGTTCTTTTGAGTTGTAATTATTTAATTCAGTTAAACTAGTTCTAACTGATGAAGGAATTAGTCTTAGATCTGATAGTGGGGTGTAAACAACACTTTTCAACCAATAAAATAAAGATTCACTCATAATTAACTCATTCATGTCAAATCATAGAAAGACACAATTGGGATTGGAGTTAAGGGACAGTGTACTATCAGTTGTAAAATCATCTAAATTAAACAGATGGTGCATGCAGTCAGAAGAACGCCTAAAATAAATCATTCCTTAATTAGAAAACTCACTAATTTTAACCATTCAAATTAACTTTAAAAGGAGTAATGAAGGCACAAGTTTAATCATTGTTTTGGTGAGCATGAGTTGGTGAGACCAAGCAACAGGAATCACAAGTTTGTGCATGGAGATAGTAAGGGCAAGGAAGTTGGAACTTGGAAGGCTAGGAATTTGGCTATGTATTGGAGAAAGGTAGTCAGTCCAGCAGAGGTTAGAAAATACTTGTGCAGGTTGAGTTGATGGTTGAGCAGAGCATATGTATTCATCCAGTTTCTTTCACTAATGAAATATATAAATAACAAGGTTTTTATTTGTGGCTTTCCCCAGAAAATCATTGTGTTATGTGTGATTGAATTCTTTCTCTTATACGCTTCATGATTTCATCGATCGTTTATTGTTTCCGCTGATGGGTAGAGTAGATTCAAGTATTTTATTTTAGTAAATTATAATTAGCAGTTTGAATCTATAAGGAATTTCTACACTAGGAATTGGGCTCACGTGGGATACAACTCAACCCGACTTGTAGTTTCTTGGTGCATGAGTGCAACATTGGTCCCATTGGGACACGCCATCCCTGAGGCTTTATCCCCGAGGTTTGAAATGGAATGCATGCAAAAGTAGTGGGATGATTTGGCACCAAGTGAGTGTGACAGAGCACGGGACAACAAGAAAGGCTCTAGGCAGACCCACAGGACATGACGTCCCTAAGGCTTCACCCCAAGGAAAATAAAAGTGGGAAAGGGAGAAAGCGACAGGATGACAACGTTGGGACACATCAAAACATATGGGCAGAACCACATGCCAATGAGAGAAGAGTAATGGCGGCCCCAAAGGACATGTAAAACTGCAAGGCAGACCCTGGTAGTTTTTAAATGCACAACAAAAATAACATTGGGATAGAGGCACTCGGGGCCAATAGTGTGAGGACTTTGGTCTATGTGCACCATGTGACCAAGGGTGCAGAGGAAGATAAGCCCTCGGGGATTAAACGTAAAATGACACACATAGAAGTTAAAGGTTGTGGTTATGGCACTTGGTCTTATGGGCCAAAAGGACCACAAATTGCAGAGTTAAATTAAAAGGCTTGGTTCAAGCAAATTTCACCATCCCTAGTCCTCCTTACATGACACGAAGAATTAAATGAAAGGAATGCTTAGGTTCCCATTCCTTGAATTAATAGAGTTTCAGTGGTGGAGAATTTGTACAAAGTAGAGTGATAATATTTCCCATACACATTTCGACTAACAATTAATTCTCGATATGGAAGTGCACTCTGAATGTCAATCACATAATTAATTTAGCTACAGAGGTTCAGTATTTAGATGTTTCAGCAAAATGGAGATCATACACGTGCTAAAGGTTGAGTGAACCATTCCATATGTAGGATTTTAATTGAAGACTAGTGTGGCAAAATATGCACTGAGTGAGGTGGTTGATGAGCTGATAGGGAGTGTTGTGCATTATGTATGTGGTGAACAAAAAGGCTCAGAAAACATTGAGTCTAGTGTCAAGCAGTATTGTGTGCAAAGTGAAGAGTGTGAGGGGTTGTAAGTAACCAAGTGTGAGCATAAGGGTGAGTGTAGCTGAGAGATAATAGTTATACAAACTAATTCAGAGCTAAGACCATATCTAATTGAGCAGTGAAGTGTGTAGTGCAAAGAAGGACTGCAAAGAAGAGAGGAAGTTGTTTTGCACAACAATTAACCATGTTTTATATTTATGTGCATTTGTATAAGCCTCTCTTTTCACAGTCTAAAAATTGTATGAAAAGTAGAGAAGTTGGCTAGAGCAAGTGGTGGCATGGATTCATAAGAAGTTGGTGCCTCTTGGCAACTGGTGGCTTGCTAGCTTAAAGGGGGTTGGGGTCTCTTATGAGTTGGTGCTCACAAACAACTTGATGTAATTAAGTAGGAGATTAAAATACATCATAATAACAAACAGATTAGTGGGTTTCTCCCTTTGGTTTTACACGTAAAAATACGTGTGTCAATATGTGAATGTTACTCAATTGATGGATTTCTTGTTCATGTGAATGGTTTACATTCCTACCTATGTTTTGTATTGAGAATGTTCACATAATTAACCACTAAGAGTGAAAGGAAATTAAAAATTGAGCTTAAAAATTAAAAAAGCCTCACTAATAATCCCCCCTCTCAATAACTCCTTTTTCCAACAATTAATATCAGAGCCAAGTTCCTTCAAGAATAATTTAACCACTAGAAGGTAGATCTTTAAGGAATCATGTCTAGACAAGAGAGTTGGGATGCTTACTCAAGTAAGATATGAGTCTTTTATGGGACAAACTATCATTTTTTGAAATTCGGGATGGAAGCCTATATCATGTTCGTAGGGGTATATGTTTGGAGCTTTATGTTGGTAGATTATGATATCCCTGCAGTCCCTCATATAGATGCATATGGTAAAAAGGTGTATGGAAATAATGCAAAGGCCAAGAATGCCATTATATTTGGTCTTAGTCAATATAAAATTGTAAAGGTTATGCACGATAAGTTTGCTAAGGAAGTATGGGACAAACTCAATTAGAGTTTTGAGAGCTTAAGAATGAGTGAAGAAGAAACTATAACAGAGTATTTCCTCGAAGTTGATGAAGTAACCAATATGATCAAATGACATGGTGAAGCTATCAAAGAAGCCGTAATTGTTTAGAAGGTCTTGAGATCTTTGCATATGAGATTTAATGCCAAAATCTTAGCCATTGAAGAGATGACTAATCTGAAAAGTCTCACAATGGACCAACTACTTAGTACTCTCACAACCTATGATATTAAAACAAGTAGAGAGAAGATCAAACCAAAGGAACCAAATTTCAAGATGTCTAAAAAGGCTAAGGAGCACAAGGATTACAAAGAATGTTCGAGACGTGGGTTTGATCAGGAGCTAGCTCATTTTTCCAGTAAACTAAAGTGTGTATTAGGGAAGTACAAAGGAAAATTGTCATTCAAATGCTTTGATTGTGGAAGAGTTGGACATTTTGCATCCAAGTTCCCTTACAAAGAAAATTCAGAAAATGACAAAGATCAAAAGCCCAAAGACAAAATTTGGAATTATCAAAAGAATAAATTCTTTAAGAAGAAGAGGCTCTACTCCAAAGAGGATAGCTCTGTACCAGAATCAAATAGTGGGGATTCTTCAGAGGGTGTGTCAAATGAATGTCTACTTATGGCACTTGAAGCTAAATCCAAGAGACAAAATGTCACATACTCTGAAGAAGAAGACGAAGAAGGAGTAGTAGACCTTGAAGGGGAGCTCATTAGTTGCCTTAATCAGTTAAAGAAGGCCAGAAAAAGGAACAAGCAACTAAAAGAGCAGTTGCTGTGAGCTGAAGAAGGTATGTATAACTCAGACAATTAGGAATTTTTCTATCAAGGAGAAAAATCTGAAGAAGCCATTAAAGTAAAGATAGGTTGGCTTTCCAATTAGAAGAAAAACAAAAAAAAAAAGTGAGAAGCTAGAGGAGGATAATGGTCTCTTAAAGAAAGAGTTGATCAACAAATAGGTTAATGATAGATTGTGTCCCTTAAAGTCAAGTTAGAGGAAGCAAAACGAAGGAAGAAATTCTTAATGATTTGATTCTTGAATGGGAAGAGAATTCTTAGAGTCTAGAGGTAGAAATCGTCTCCTTGAGAGCAAATCTTAAGAGATTAGAGACCAAGAAGGAATTGGATAAAAGTTTTATTGAAGGGTCAAGAAAGTTAAACCATATTCTGAGTAGTCAAAGGTCTCTAGAAAACAAGGCAGATCTGGGATATTTTGGATCACAGGAGTCTTTTATGAGAAATATGAACTTCATGTCTATAGGATTTAAGAAACCAAAGAGCTATGTGAAGGTGCTTCAAGGAAGAATCAATGAAGACGAACAAAAATCAAGCTAGAGAGGTACCCGACATTAGAACAAGAATTCTAAATACTCAAAGGATTCACACTAGAGAAAAATGAACCAATCAAAAAGACAAAAGAGGTACCTATAACCAGACCAAACTCGTAAAATCTCCAATTTTAGGCACTCAAATTAATTTTATGGTCATTTCTACAAATGTCATATCTTTGGACTTAAATTTATTAATTGCAAAAGAATCAAAGAAGAAAGAGTTGAAAATTTAAGACACAAACATTATCAGAAGTTTAGTTCTTAGAACTCACTTCCCAAGAATAGGAACCCTTTTTCCCCTTTGATGGATGAAATTGAATGCTTCAAATGTAATAATTTTGAGAACAAGGCTAGAGAGTGTAGAACTAGGTTTGAATTTGCTTCTAAATCTTAGTTTCTTTGGCATTCAACCTTTCCAAAAGACAAGAAATTTTGGAAATGTAAGATTGAGAAAACAATGGGGTGTGGACTTGCTCTGTCTGCACATGATCAAGAAAATAGATGGTATGTGGATAGTGGTTGTTCCAAACACATGACTGGGGATAAGAGTAAATTCTTGTCTCTAAAGGAAAAGGACATAGGGATTAATGTCACTTTTGGAAACAAATGCTCCAACTAGGATTAAGGGAAAGGGCATAGTGAGTCTTGCTGAAAAGACAAAGGCTCAGAATGTGTTGTATGTGGAAGGACTCAAGAAGAAGTTTCTTAGTGTGATCCAAATGTGCAATAATGGCTACAATGTGACCTTTTGATCTAAATAATGTGAGATCCGAAAAGAAGAAAATGGTAAGCTGGTGGGAAATGCAGTAAGAACTCACAATAATGTATGTGTGTTTGATGACTCGAGAATGAGATGCTACTTAAGTAAAAAAAGATAAAATTGGTTTACATAACTATCTTCCATGGTTTTCTAAGGTTACAGGTTTTTTCTAAAAAAAATCTTTGAAATCTATAGAGGATTTCGTGTTGTTGGTTTAATAGGTCATATGTAAAATTCTCACCCTCTTTCCCGAACATTCCACAAGACATATGAAGGAAACCATGCTCTTCCAGGGTTTGTTCTCGTTCCTTTTTGTGGTCTTCTTCTAAGTTGTAAACAACATTGTTGTTTCTTCTTCCAGTTCATACAAGACTATCTTCCTTGGTTTGCCAAGGTTATAGGTATTTTTTTTTTCTAAAAACTTTCCTTGAAATCTAGAGAGGATTTCTTTCTGTTCTCTGCTAGAAATTTTGCAACTATTGTTTTTTTTTTTTAACATTTGATAACCCTATCCTTCTATGTTATCTATGTAGGTATTGTGGTCTGATTCCTATGGGATTTTATAGGTATTTACATTAAATCTCTTACCATTATTCATTGCATTTGGTTCTTAAATGAGGGTTTCGTTTTTCAGATTCTAACTTTTACCTTCCATTTTTTTGTACACTGGTTCGTGATAACTCTAGTTCTTACGGGATGATGCCGAAATTAAAGTTCAAAGTTCAAGTTCCTGGGAGTTCGAATGTTAACATTAACATGTTCCGAGTTCTATTCAAAAAAAAGTTTTGTTTTCATCCCTTCCTCCGAGTATCCAGCCTTTTGCCTCTCCAAAATGGATGCTTTTTCGCTACCATACATAACTCTTACACAAACAAACGCAAGTGTAAACATGTAACCCCACGTCTAGCAACAAGGGAAGTTTCTTCAATAGAATGTTGTAGTGTCTTAAATCAAGCATCCACACATTGTACATGATGGTGTGGAATGTTGCATTTTTTTTGTTACAAGGAATTAAGTGAGTGCATACACTAGATCACTTTCACACACAAACAATGCAACCTCTTGCTTTCTTATAGGGATTCAAGGTGTAGGAAACGTCCTACAAAATACCTTGCTTACCATTATCATTATTGAAAGGACTCCAAATCCAAATATTGGTATACCTTTTGTAAACATCACCATGGTGCCACGATCATTCAATGTGAGATAAAATGAATTCTCTTGAAAATTGTTATCTTTATCTGGATTGCAGATACTAGAAATATTTTGAAATTTGATATGGTCAACTATTTGACTTTAGTTTATAAGATTTTGAAATACTTCTTGAAATCTACAATCCAATTAAGTTTAGGGTTTGAGAAATAAAAAAATTAGGACATAATATAAATAATGTTCTCTCACATCATCAGCCACATCGTTAGGAGTGGCCACTCCTTGCATGACAATCTGCTTAGCCGAGAAAGCATCTCTGAAAAAAAAACATCATTTCAAATTCCCTATAGTGAAGCTCTTTCTCTGGGAGAAGATGTCATGATGGTAGCATTTCCATTTTGTTTTTCTTTCAGCATTAATTTTTCTTTATCCTCGTGTGCTTGCTCTTTGTTTTTAATATTATTGTTTGAAGTCTCCATTATAATTATAGGAAATTCTTTTCAACATTATCTTGCTTCCCTGTTTGGTTCTTTTCAACATTATCTTGCTTCCCTGTTTGGCATAATGTTGTAGACATTTGGCACTTGTTCCTCCTAGGAAGAATCCAGACGGTATGGCACCTATAAAACTGACACACAAATCAGATCTACAAAAGTTTTTGGGGTTAGAAAAATAAATATCCTAGTAATCGATTAATTAATTTAAATTTAGATTTAAATTAAGGACCACCCACGATAACAAAACGACATTTCCTTATTAAAAAAATAACACAATATTATTATCAAACATATAAAGAAATTGTCCCAATTTGTCTCAATTGAAAGCCATGGAAATTCCTTAAACATGCACTTTCTTAGCTGAGTTGATTTCAAATTTTACTTCAATACGTGTTTGGAAAATGGAGATCCTTCCTTTTAATTGCATCTCTCATAAGCCCATGAAGTCACCTAAATATCTTGACGCATTAAAAATGCAAATCGCTCCAATCTCTTCTCATGTCCATGCCTATACGACCATGTCCATCACGATCCAAAACCTTCATTAAAAATTTAAAAATTGGTTACAACTGAACTTTAGTGTTTTTATCTTTTAAATGAATTAGGGGGATGGTGGTACACATTTGTTTGAGAGGAAATGATGCAATTATAACTAATTTATTTGGAAGTCTCTATATTTATGAACGCATGTTTAATTTCAAGCAGCAAGAAGTATCCACCATTGTAATTAATTTCAAGTAGCAAGAAATATTCATTTATTGTTAAAGTAGATGGTGTATAATTTTGAATATATATATATGTTTAGATGTGAGTTGCTTTTAATTTCAAACAGCAAGAAGTATCCACCATTGTAATTAATTTCAAGTAGCAAGAAATATTCACTATGGTCAAAGTAAATGGTGTATAATTTTGAATATATATATGTTTAGATGTGAGTTGTTTTAAGTGAGATTTTTTTCGTAGTTTTTTTTGGGTTGTTTTAATTTTTTTTTTTTTTTAATTTAGCAAGAATTTATTGAAATCACTATCAAGGTGTTTTATGGTTATTTAGAGCGCTAAATCTATAAATATAATGAAAAAACCAATTTAAGTAACATAAATCAGAATTTCACCTTAAAATTTTCCACCGAATTTACCAAAAAATTAAAAAAAAAGTGACACTAAAACCATCTCCACATAGATGTACACACGTCATGATAGGCATCCGTTTTGAATGGTGTATCTTATGACGTATACCGTAGTTGTAGGTGGAGTAGTCTACCCAGGCGGAGGAATGGCTCAATTTTTGTCACCGCCCGGAAAAACCTCCGGCTCTAACCGTCGGCAATTCCTCCGCCCTCCGCCACCCTCCGCGAGCTCCGCCCAGCTCCACCACCCTCCGCATTAATGTCCACGACTGACAGGTTCCTGACATACATTCCCATTTCCATCATGTCTTGCCGCATAGGAACTTAATTCACCATGGGATTTGAATTCGGACGCAACCCGCAGGCTACTCCCTCACCAATTCGACTCGGCATCCCCTGCACCTCACCAGGTAACCACGTAACCAAAACATTCTGGAAAACTCACTCCACTTTCTAAGCTATGCTTTCTATGCTCCAGGGATCAGTTGCGTGCTCAACGATTGGGGTTTGTTGGTGATTGCTGCTGGGATCGAATTCAGAGAGTGGCCTCATTTGCTGAGATTTGCTTCATAAAAGTGCGGTAACTTTGTACCTTGCTAAGGTGTGTTTGTGAGATCCCTTAAGGTGTATAGGGTGGCTTTGAAGGCCATTACAAAAAATATAGATCTGGGGTAAAAAAATCTATTAATTTTCTAAATAAATTTTGATGGGGAATGGTTTGATTATGTTGGAAGTGCAATGTCTAATTAGGTTTTGTTATTATGTTTTGCAGTTTAATGCAACATGATAGTAGCAACAAGAAACACTGGTTGTGCCCATTCGGAAACGTTCAAGACCGAGAACGAGAGAGGAGGGAATGCAAAGGATGGTTAGTAATGATTCACGATCTGTCTGGTTCCCCTGTAGCTGCTACATCCATGGTCACACCCTTTGTTCCTTCACCTGGTTCTGATCATGTAAGCCGCTCAAATCCTGGTGCCTGGCTCATTCTCATACCTGACCACCGGGGTGAAGACAGCTGGAGACCATGGGGTCACCTGGAAGCTTGGAGAGAACGAGGGAGCGGTGGTGGATTGGGGTGCAAATTTGAGCTTATGGCAGATGGTGGTGGTTTGGCTCGGATGGGCAATGGGCTTCTGCTAGAAAAATCAATTATTAATGCTCAGAAGGGTGGCAAGTTCCTTATAGACAGTGGTCATGGCAAATCAGGCACACCTATATCTAACTCCCCTGCTTCAACCCCTCGTAGCAGTGGAGACTTTAGTTTCAGCATGTGGCCTTACCAATCCTAATGTGGCTTTGTGATGAGCTCGCCCGTCCAAGGAGAAAGGAAGTGCAATAAGCCTATGGTCCAGTTGGCAATGATACATGTTACCTGCATGGAGGATGCTATAGTGTTTGTAGCGTTGTCGGCAGCAGTGGATCTGAGCATGGATGCATGCCAGCATTTTTCCAGAAAGTTGAAGAAACAATTACGCTGGAGGAATGACAGATTCTAGAGGAAGAACTATTTGTGATAGCCATAAACAAAAGCAGATCAAAGCATCAAATCAAAGCATCAAAGCATAAACAGATTCTGCGGTGCAAGGTATCTCAGATCACGAATCTGCAATCTTCAAAGATGAAGTACTACTTGTCACATTTCAGTGATTTTTTATCATAACTTGGGATTTTTTTATCATAGCTTGGGATCATCAGAGCATTGATTAGTTTGAAAGATGTGTAGTTTGTAGGATATTTTTTGGGACTGACTTGAGCATTTGAAGAATGGAAATCAGATATAACAAACCGTGCTATCAAATTTTAGGCCATCCAAAATATTATGTCATTGTGATATATGAGGATATATTTTTGTAACATATTATAGGCTCTTATTTTCCCCTCACAGAAAAGTTTGAGCTGTTTGTGCTTTAACAACTAATGGAGTGTTACATTGCAAATTGCAAACATTGAAGAAACCCTTATCATTGCAAACTGAAAAGATTGAAGAAATTTTTATCATTTGCAAATCGAAAAGATTGAAGAAATATTTATCATTACTCTTTTTCTCAAAATCTCATGGGATATGATGTCTGCTATGCTTTGGATGCAAGTTTGGGTGTTATTGGGTCATATGATATGTTTATACACTTTCAGTTTTCTAACCTAGGAGTCATTTGCCTCATTCTAAATGTAAGCTTAGTAGTTTATATCAACAAACTAGCTTACAAACAGTATAATTCTATGACAAAAACACACAATGTTGTATGGAGTGAGTGTATCCATTTCACTCAAACACACACAATGTTGTATGGAGTGAGTGTATCCATTTCACTATGAACATTAGTTGTAAGGTGAGAATGTATTCATTTCACCATGAACATCTTGCTTGTGTGCAGATTTTTTTCAGTACCTATGAACTTCTTAGCTACAATGCTTTACTTTTAAGAACAGTGCTTTACTTTTTAATAGATAATTTAACTTTGACTTCAAGCTTGTTTTTAAGAACAGTGACTCACTTCTTAATAAATAAAGTTATGGCTTTTTATATCTAAGTCTCTTCAAAATATATATCTGGTCCAGTCAGGGTAGGAATAGGAATTTCAAATCTGAAAATTTGTTAAATTTGATGGTTTTTGTAGCTTTTGATCATTTTGATAAAGAATATTGAAAAAGGAAAAAAAAATTGAAATTGGTTGTATTTGACAAGCAAATCACCCTGTAACAAGCAATTTACCCATCAATACAATTTGCCATCAAATTCCATCCCTGTCTGCAACAATGCTTGGTCTTAGTATCTGTCTTTTGTAAATTGAACAATGATGAGTGTTACACCAGTTCTTCTTTGTAAATTGAACAATGGTAAGTGTTACACCATTTCTGAAGAGCATGTCTTTAGAAATATATTAGAAGCAAGTAAATACATGTAAATTTCCTTGTGATAGAAAAACCTTTTACCATTGTTTTATGGTGAGGTTCCTCAAACTTTTTAATGGGGTTTCACAATAACTTGGATGTTTAATTTTGACAATTGATAAGGCAACCGTCTAAACGGTGTTTTAATGTTGTTGTGCTTTCATTGTTCAGATGGGGTAAATTTAATTAGGTTTAATAACGTGATGTTTAATTTTGACATTTTATAGGGCAATCGTCTAAACGGTGTTTTAATGCTCTGATTTCATTGTTAAGATAGGGTATATTTGATTGGATTTACGAGATTTTGGTAATCATTGATTTTCTCCCTGGTATTTTTCATATTATGGAGCTTATTTATTTAAAAGCACAATGACTCT
>APFE030773092.1:20214-80832 GCA_000404065.3 Pinus taeda | reverse complement strand
ATGAAAATCTGTCCAAACAGCTTAATCTTGGCAGATTCTTAGATAGGTAGAGAATCAAAGGAGCCCAACTGCTTAATCTAGGCCCTTGGAAGAAATAAGGGTAGTTTGTAGATAGGAAGGCATAAAAAGAAAAAGTTAAATGCTGGGTCTACAAGTCTAAGTGCACCCAAACTAAAAGAAGAAAAAATATTAGATAAGTAGGCTGGGTAGGTAGTTTTGAGGTTGCAGAATCTTGATGTCTGTTCATTACCATGTTTTAAAAGTATCATCTCTACTCAGGTAGCGGTCATCAAGTATTTTTCATATGAAGGAGCTCAAACCGGGCATAACTAACTTCCCTTTCTCCATCTTCCCGAAATCATTAACTAATTTCCCCAAAAAGAGGTCAAGATCTGCTTGACATCTCTTAGCTTCATCATTTTCCATGTCATTTAGCCTGGGTGAAGATTTTCTTCACTCAAGGAGGATCCATACTTTCTCTATAAGGTTCTATCTCCCCGTTGAAGCCTAAGATCTCTCAAACTTAGTGCTTTCTTATCATCTCCATATTAACTACTGACATTATTATTTAACTCCCTATATTTTCCCCCATCCCCTTACTAAAACTATGAATAAACCACTTAGGAAATATCCCTCCCCCTGGTTGAAAATAACCATAAGTACCCCGGGAATTGCTCAGTTTATCTGAAACTTGGCAAGAACCCTCATGCTGCCCCTTCAAACCATCTTCTAATGCAATAGACTCCTTCCAAAGTATAAAATCCCTTTTTAGGTTATCGGACCCCTTCCGAGGCCTCAAATACTCTTCAAACGCACATACCCACTCCTTCCGATCGCGATAAACCCTTTCCGATTTCCTTAACATTCTTCTGATCCTAGTGAGCCATCTCGCATCACCATATCGCAATATTTTTACCACATAGGTGTGTCCCATTCCTTGTTGCCCGATGCGATATCGCGATATCGGCGATCGGCAGTCGGAAGCATCGCATTTTCAGAATGAATACCTTCTCGTTCTCCGCTGATGCGATATTGCGATCACATCGGAAGAAGTTTATCACATCGCATTAACATATGAGTCACCCTGTCACGTCACCTGGCTGACGTTATCCGCCGTACAGCTGACGTCAGTAGCCAAAGGAAAGGAAAAAACGCGCAGGCACGAAAGTCGAGCTTCGGAGCTCTGGAACAAGAAACGGAGGCAGTTTTCGATGCGCTAATCGCGCATCGCTACGGGAAATAGGCCAAAGTGGGGAATCTTTAGGGAATCTTTTGATTCCTTGGCCCGTTTTGCACCGAAAAGGCCCGAAAAAAGCCCGATTTTGCCAATTTGAACAGATTTCAAGATAGAAAGAGACTAGCAGCAAAGACTAAAGAGTATCAGATCAAATTTGCAGACAGAAAGCATGTCAAAGAGTATCAGGTAGCGGCGAAGACCATCAATATAGCGGCAAAGCGTATCAGAGGAGATTTTCTCAGGGCTCAAGGCAAATCCATCATTAAAAGGAAAGCTCTGAAAGTCAAGAAGCAATTGAAGATGCATTGAAAGCTCACCAGCGCAAATGACTGCACATTAAACTCACAGAAGATCAGTGGACTAGAACTCAATGCACAGTTATGACAAAATCACTGCGCCAAGTCACACAGGACACCCCATCAACTCAACTTGATTCAGCTGCCTCTGGCGCAGCCCAAAGGACTTACCTGCATTTAATTCCAGCAACAATTAGGTTTTAGAAAAAGCTTTTTCCTGCAGACCTATTTAGGTCAATTGTAATAAATGACTTCAGATATTTTGCTTATATATACCACCTTGAAAGATGGAGTAGTGGTTGGTTGGTTGGTCAGCAAGCTATCTTTAGCTGATTTTGCTCCAGGAGAGACTCGCACTGTAATACCTGACAGTTTCTATAATCAAAGACTGCTTATGAGCTTTGGAGAATGGATTGTTTACTGTGTTTACCGGTTGAAGAGTGATTATGGAATTCTCGTGCTGTTGCATAACTCAATAAGTGCTTCTTACCTCTGTTTTCCATTCATAAGTTACCATCTAAACAGCAGAAAAAAAGATTAGCTTAGAATTTGTTTAAATACACTCTATGCTCAATTTCTGTTGTTTCTTTATGTTTTCCTCTGTTTAGGCATAAATATGAATTCCACATGGCTCATGTTTGCCTTAAACTCAAACAGTTATCTAGGGATTCTTCATTGCCCCTAGATAGAGATCATCCTTCCCTCTTTTACGCTGAGTGAGAGATTCTTATGTGCCTCTCATTCCTTACATATCATTCATCCTTTTAGTCTGAACATTGTGTTATGAGCAGCTATCCTGCTTCATACTTCTCTTATGACCAAGAAAACACACTGATAATCCTAAACCATGACTCCATGCCCAATGGTTAGAAACTTATCACTTCATAAATTGCCTCTCTGCCTGAAAGCATTTTCCTTCCATCCAAACCCAAACAAAAACCCTTGAGCCAAAAGCTAGCCTAAAATCATCAACAAAGTTTGAATCATTAAGATAGAGCCCTCTCTGATTGCAGGTGGGCTAGAACCTGCAGTCCAAATATTGGTTTGTGGTTACCTCGACCGTATCCCTACAGAAGCCTAGGGACAACCTGAGTGATAACATAATGGCGACTCCACTGGGGACCTCCTCAGATAATCTCACTAAGCCAGTCTGCAACCCCACAAAGGAAGAAACCGATCTTTGAAAGCTTCTGTCGACCTGTGTTTTTTTTTTTTTAGAAAAAGTTCCCAAAAAATAGAGTAGAAGCTGGCTCCAAAGAAGCAAACACGTGATACATGATCAAACCCTGATCCAAATTACCCAGCTGTTTTTGAAAATCCGAATTTAATTCCTAAGATCATTAGAAAACAAAAGCAAAAAGAAGACCCAACTGTTGTGAGTCCTGAAACAGTTCATCCAAGCAGTGTTCCAACCCCTGTCAAAGTTTTATTCCGGTCAACCCCAAGTTCCCCTGGTTCATCACCCCCTTCTTCAAGCAGCTCCTCTACACCTCCATCCCATACTCCTACTACCACTACTACTCCTTCTACCCCGGTTGTTCCTGTTATCCCCGCTGCCCTAGTTTTTCTGCTTATCGCCATCATCATGGCTAGATATGCGCCCTTAGAGTTGCCTGCTAATCCCGGGGCTATGCCTCAGGACTACCAGTCGAAAATCACCTATTTTGATGGCACGAGGTCCTGCACCGCCCTGCAACATACAAAGAAAATGCAGGATTATTTCGAGAGTTATGAAATTGATGATGACAGTGTAAGAATGAAGCTTTTTGTCCAAAGTTTGACCGGTGATGTCAGAACCTGGTTTAGGGCACTTGCACCCAATTCCATATTAAACCCTGAAGCCTTATACCAGGAATTTACTAACAGATGGGAGAAAAAGAAATATCCCCTACACATATTATCTGAGTATGATACTATCAAAACAGGACCTCAGGAAACAGTATTGGATTACTGTGTAAGGTTTAATAGTGTTTACAATGCCATACCACAAAATTTAAGACCTCCACCTGATCTCGCTTTGTACAAATTCCCTGATGGATTTGATGCTGAGATGGCATATCAATTAAGGGAAAGAGCCCCTCAAAGCCTTGCAGAAATGCAGGATGTTGCGGTTAGTGTGGAAGAAAATCTAATTGCTAAAAGAAACAGAGCTAGAACTGAGAGAAGAACCACTTTTAAAGAAGAACCCTCAGCCTTTGATCAGAAGCTAGATGCTATCATCAGTGGCATCCACAAGCTAGGAGACAGAGTAGACAATGTTGAGAGGAAAACTTCATGAGAAGGTCAACAGCCCAATGCCATAAGGAACTCGAACTTTAGAAAGACTCAAAACATAAACACTGGAAGGGCCAGTCCCGACCATGATATCAGGTCGCCTTTCCAAGAAAACTATGCGGAGGCTTCTACATCCACTGAGCCCACAGATGGGACTCATATGAACTTGATAGATTCAAAAAATGAACAGCAAATCTTTCTTACTAAATAAGACCGACTATACCCTGATCCAAAACAATTTCACACCAAGTCGGGAGAGTCTTTCGATTTCAAACAAGGCTATGATACCACTGTGTACGAGGTACACAAGCAATACAAATTAAGAACAAGGACCATTTATGTTTGCCCATCTAGCAGAACAAAAGATAGCAAACAGCTCAACAAAAGTAAAGGAAATATCACCATCAATCAACCAGCTGACAGCTCTGTCCCAAACCCTCATCAGGTAACTGTGGAGGATGTAACAAACACACACTCTCCTATTGATCGGCCTCTACCTCCCTCATCCCCAAAAGAAGATCTCAATAGCACTCCTAAAAATCTTCCCAAAACTGAAAAACTACAAACTGTCATACATCATGACATTGACATTCCAAAAGAAAACATAGAGAGTATGCCTAAAAAAGAGAAATTCGCCACTATCGACGCCAAGAGCTCATTGGAAAAACCATTCAGTTTAGAAGCAGAGATTGGAAAACTCAAGATATCCATTCCCCTCTCATAACTTGCCAAACATGATGTATATATAGGCAACAAATTCAAAGGTCACTTCAACTACCAGAGGTAAGGGATGATGTGAACGTTTTAGATGATACCCCTGAACTGTTGTTTGGTCCAGAAGTTAACAGAAAATCAACATATGGACCTGTTCCACCTTTTTATGTTAGTCTGCACATACATGAAAAAATACTGCATAATGCTATGTTTGACTCAGGTGCCTCACATAACCTTATGCCCAAAGCTGTAATGGAAAGATTGAACCTTGATATCACAAGACCGTACAAAGATCTATATTCCTTTGACTCAAGTCAAGTCAAATGTTTAGGCTTGATCAAAGACCTTTGTGTCTCTCTAGTCCAATTCCCCAACAAGACAATCCTAATGGACGTAGTAGTTGCTGACATTCCTACAAAGTATGGCATGCTCCTATCCAGATCGTGGGGAGCAAAATTGTAAGGATCCCTTCAACTCAGCCTCTCTTATGCCACTATATCTATCTTTGGGCAACCAAAGAGACTATATAGAGAAACGTTAATGAAATATGTTGTAAGCAGTGAGGAAAAGCCCCAAAATTTTCCCATATGCTCAATCCATTCCGATATGGATTCTTTTATTTTATTTAATGATAACACCACCCCTCCAACTAATGATAAGCCATTATCCTTGGAGCAAGAAACGTACATCAATGAGGAATCGGTTGCCAACACCCATGAAATTGTCTCAACAGCCAAGGCAACCAACAAACAGCAAGAAGAACACCCCGAAACAGAAATTGTAAATCTGCCTGATCCTCAAACAACTGAAACTCTCAATACAAACCTCAAATAAGAAATCACGTGGTATTTGGAGTTTAATGGTTCAGTTAACAAGTTAGGAGAAGGGGCCGAAGTATGGATTTACAATACTCATGATAATCACGCACAAGGCCATGCCTATAGACTCAATTTCAGATGTACAAACAACATGGCAGAGTATGAAGCTCTTCTCTTAGGCCTTAAGTTGCTCAAAGTCCTAGGAGCTACTAAAGTGTCCATCCTAGGTGACTCTGACTTGATTATACAACAAATAAAGGGAAACTTTGTCGCTAATGATAGCAGAATGAGAAATTACAGAGCTGCTGCCACCGAATTACTCAATGCCTTCAGTGAATTCAACCTTGCCAAAATTGCACGAGATCACAATATTCATGCCCACAGTCTAGCAACCTTTGCTAGCACATGCAAGCTTCCCTTTGAACCAAATCACCATTTCACCGTTGAAATAAAGCACAGACCTTCGGTCCCTAACAATGTCAAGGATTGGCAGGTATTTCAAAATGATGCCCAGATTAACAATTTCCTAACTCTGGAGGACGAATTTTCCAACACAAACATCGACATGGATGCTATGGCCCACTCACAACAGTTAGCAGAAGAAAATCACCTGACTGTAATAGCTGCAATAGCTAAACAAATCCTTAACCCAACTATGTTTAACAACAAAAACATAGAACATCTGAAACAAATCTGTTTAGAGGAAACAACCAAAACAGAGGATGACTTTATTGATCTGAAGAGTAATGTTCTACCTGCCGGCCTGACTCCATTGGAAGACATGTTTGATGACAATGATGTGCCAAAAAAGCCAAAGATGGAACCTTTGAATGCTGAAGAACACAACATAGGGACAACAGAGCATCCCAGAATGATTAAGTTGTCCAAAAATCTTCCCCTTGATCAAAAACCGAAATACGTGGATTTGTTCAAAGAATTCCAAGATGTATTTGCCTGGAGTTATGAGGACTTGAAGTCCTATGACACCTCAGTAATCCAACACACCATTCCCTTAAAACCAAATCAAAAACATTTCAAACAGAAACATAGGAGAATCAACCCCATGCTCCTTCCCCTTATTGAAAAAGAAATAAAGAGAATGTTTGAAGCAGGTATCATTGCACCCATCAGATTCTCTGAATGGGTATCTAATTTAGTTCCCACTAGGAAAAAAACAGGAGAGATAAGACTATGTGTAGACTTGAGAAATTTAAACCAGGTCTCTCTAAAAGACCACTACCCTTTGCCCAAAATGGACCATATCTTACAAAGAGTAGTCGGTTCCTCTAAAATTTCTCTACTAGATGGATTTTCAGGATTTAATCAAATACTTGTTCACCCGGATGACCAGGACAAGACAGCCTTTACCACACCGCGGGGAACATTTAAGTACGTTAAAATGCCTTTTGGGCTGAAAAACGTTGGTGCTACCTTTCAAAGGGAAATGGATATTGCATTTGCCAAGGAGATAAATGATTTCCTTGTAGTTTACCTTGATGACCTGACCCCATTCTCCAAATCTAACCAAGAACACCTTAAGCACTTAAGGCAAATTTTCATGACATGCAGGAAATATGGCATTTCCTTGAATCCTAAGAAGTCCTTGTTTGCCCTTGAGGAAGGCAAGCTCCTAGGGCATATCATATCAAAAGATGGGATTAGAATTGACCCAGAAAGAATTCAAGCTATCCTTCAAATCCCTTATCCAAGAAACATAAAAGAACTACAAGCATTCCTTGGAAAGATCAATTTCCTAAGGAGATTCATCCCAAACCTAGTCGAGCTAATAAGGATTCTGAGCAACATGCTAAAGAAGGATGCCAAGGTAAAATGGTCTCTTGAAATCAAGCAGGCTTTTGAGAGTATAAAAACTGCCCTAACTCAAACGCCTGTCCTCACCAGTCCTAAATTCGACAAAGATTTTATCATTTTTTCCTTTGCATCTGAACACACTATAGCTGTTGTCCTTTTGCAGAAAGATGATCAGGGCAATGAAAAGCCAATTGCTTTCTTTAGCCGAGCTTTGAGAGATGCACCCTTGAAATATCAGATTATGGAAAAGAAAGCCTATGCCCTGGTCAAAGCCATCAAAGATTTCAGAGTTTACATCTTATACTCCCACGTGATTGCCTATGTCCCTAATGTTGTTGTAAAGGATATATTAACTCAAGAGGGACTAGAAGGCAAAAGAGGCAAATGGATTGCCAACATCCTCGAATACGACATTGAAATAAAACCCACCAAGCTGATAAAATGACAAGGTTTAGCTAAACTAATGTCCGAAACAAACTTCCAAGCCTTAGACATTAATCAACTGGACAATGAACCGGAGCTGGCGACTCCACAGATCAGTGAAACCTTCTTGCAATCCCCATGGTATGCTGATATTTGCTTTGTATTTTTAAACCTGTGTGCTCCCCCAGGATTGTCCAGAACTAGGAAAAGATTTTTAAGGATGAAATCATCAAAATTTTGTGTCATAGATGGTGCTTTGTTGTGGAAAAATCATGAAGGTATTTTGCTTAATTGTTTAACTATGAATGAAACTAACAGCATCATGAAAGAATTCCATGCAGGGGACTGTGGAGGATACTTATATTGGAAATCCACGGCTGACAAGATTTTAAGGGCTGGTTATTATTGGCCCTCTCTATTTGCATATGTAAAAAAGTTTGTTGTCTCATGCCACAAATGCCAAATCTTTGAAGGGGAAAGAAAATTACTGCCCTTGCCCCTTAAGCCCATTTCAACCGAGAAACATTTTCAACAATGGGGTCTCGACTTCATTGGAGAAGTTCATCCCTGTTCCTCAGGCCAACACAAGTGGATTTTAACAGCCACCGATTATTTCACTAAGTGGATTGAAGCCATCCCATGTAGGTAAGCCAACGACTCCACTATTATCCAATTCCTTGAGAGCAATATCCTTTCCAGATTCGGCTTCCCTGAGAAGATCATCACTGACAACGCTGCTACTTTCAAATCCAAAAAAATTATCAACTTCTGCCATAAATACCACATTACCTTAGGCCACTCCATAGCTTACTACCCTCAAGGTAATGGCTTGGCCGAATCTTCCAACAAAAGCCTCATCAATATCATAAAGAAATTGCTGGAGGAAAACAAAAAGAACTGGCATAGGAAGCTCACAAATGCTCTGTGGGCAGACAGACTTTCCACCAAGAAATCCATTGGGATGAGCCCTTATGAACTCGTATATGGTATGGAAGCCAAATTTCCTTCATCTTTGGGCATTCCCACTATTAAATTATTGCAAGAAATCCAAGCTAAACCAAATGACATGCAGAGAAGAGTTAATCAAACCATTCATCTTCAGCAAACCAGAGAACAAGTCTTCGACAGAGCTCAAATACTGCAAGAAAAACTCAAAAAGATGTTTGATAAGAAGGCTAAAGTAGAAGATTTCTGGGTGGGAAGCAAAGTTCTAAGATGGGATTCACGAAGAGAAGACAAGGGCAAACATGCAAAATTTGATTTTCTGTGGAAAGGTCCATACATTATCAGTGTTGTGCAAGGCAATAATACCTATTTTCTCAGATCTCCAGATGGCAGCACAGCTGAAAAAGGCCCTGTCAATGGCCGAATGCTAAAGCACTACAATGATCCTTTTGATTGAAAAGAGCAGGTGGTGTTTCATTTTGTACATAGAATATTTGTATATATCAGCGTTCTGATTTTATTTTTGTAAGAATCCATGATGCAAAGCACGCAGAAGAATGCAGACAGTGCTTTACAACTTAACAACAACACAAGTGAAGGAAAGAGTTGTTACCAATCCAAAGTTCAAATCAATCCAACAGTCAACACTAACAACCATAGCAGAAGAATCAAGGAAATCTGACCTGTTGTTCTTGACTTCTCACAAGGAAAAGTCATCCCCAAGTGGAGCCACAGTTAGCCTCCTGCTGCAGCAAGTTACTCATATTTCATGATTGACATTTTACAGGCCAAATATGTCATACTTTGCATGCTGCAATGCTCCATATTTGCTAAAACAGTCACCAAGCAAGGAAGGCTACTCAGAGTTCATCTAACTCCTTTCCAAATTTTGAGAAGTTATTCAAGTTTTGTACAATTTTCAGCTAAAGGGAGATCCAATCAGCTTAATCTTGGTCTCCCTAGGTTTCAATTTCCTGTTTTAGAATATAGAGAATGAAAATCTGTCCAAATAGCTTAATCTTGGTAGATCCTTAGATAGGTAGAGAATCAAAGGGGCCCAACTGCTTAATCTGGGCCCTTGGAAGTAAAAAGGGTAGTTTGTAGATAGGAAAGCATAAAAAGAAAAAATTGAAATAATGGGTCTACAAGTCTAAGTGCACCCAAACCAAAAGAATAAAAAATGTTAGGTAAGTAGGTTGGGTAGGTAGTTGTGAGGTTGCAGAATCTTGATTTCTGATCAGTTCTATGTTTCCAAGGTGTCATCTCTACTAAGGGCACAATCACCAGGTAGTTTTATGTGAAAGAGCTCAAAACAGGCATAACTAACTTCCCTTTCTCCATCTCCCCCAAATCATTAACTAATTTCCCCAAAAAGAGTTCAAGATCTGCTTGATATCTCTTAGTTTCATCATTTTCATGTCATTAGCTTGGGTGAAGATCTGCTTCACTCAGAGAGAATCCACACTCTCTATAAAGTTCTATCTCCCCTTTGAAGCCTAAGATCTCTAAAGCTTAGCGCTTTCTTATCATCTCCATATTAACTACTAACACTATTATTTAACCCCCTATATTTTCCCTATCCCCATACTAAACTATGTAGATAGCCCCCTTATATGGATATCCCCTCCTTCTGGTTGAAATATAACCATAAATACTTCAATGGGAATTACTAAGTCACCTGGACTTTAGTAAGAACCCTCCATCTGCAAAAAATTTCCACTCCCAAGTGTTTGGACCCCTTCCAAACACTAAGGAAACCCTTTCCAAAGTCTAATAACCCTCCTCGCGCATTCTTCTGTGAAAACTATTAATGTTTGTTTGATAATTTTCACCGCGCAAAACACATTTGCCCATTTTCTAATGTTTAAAACCCACCGCGCCGCGAAAAAAGAAGCCTTTAACGCGCACGTGCCTTTGCTAAACCCCGCGCTTCTCCCTTTTCCGTCCACTGTCGGATCGCCTCCCCCAGATCCGATGGTCCTTGATCACATCGCGAGCCCGATTATGGTGGTAAGTTACCACCCGACGTCCGGCGGTTTTACGGTCGTACACTGGGACAGGTGGCGGCCTCCAATTACATCGGGCTGCCGCTGACAGAAACCACCTTCATACCAAAGGCGGTCCGATGAACAGGGAAAACCGTCCTCCCCTCACGTAACAGGAGCGCCACCTCACCCTGCCACGTCGCCTCCACCTCACCCCGCCGTACTGCCACGTCACCTTGACGACGTCAGCATGCTGACTTCACATCCGTACCAAGGACCCCACTGCTGACGTCAGCATGCTGACGTCATCTACCGTACTACTGAAGTCATGCTGATGTTAGCAGCCAAAAAACCGAAAATTCGCGCAAGAGGAAAAGTCGTGCTTCGGAGATCCGGAATGAGAAACAGAGGCAGTTTTCGATGCACGATTAGCGCGCATCGCTATGGGAAATAGGCCATATTGGGGAATCTTTAGGAATCTTTTGATTCCTTGGCCCGTTTTGCACCGAAAAGGCCCGAAATTGCCCGATTTTTCCGAATTAAACCGATTTGAAGACAGGAAGAGACCAGAGACAAAGACTAAAGAGTACCAGATCAAATCTATAGGGAAAAAGCACGTCAAAGAGTATCAGAAAGCGGCGGAGACCATCAATGTAGTGGCAAAGAGTATCAGCGAAGATTTTAACAGCAGCCCAAAGCAGGAGAGAATTAAATACATTCCAGCAAAGTAAAAAAAGAGGGCGAGGCCACTCAAAACTCTCAAATCACGGTTATTGCACATTTAACTTGCACCAGAACAGAACTGCAAATCCCAAAGCACAATTATTCCAACAGTACTACATCGAGCCACCAAGGGCCACATTGCACTCTTTTTGATCCAGTTACCTCTGACACAGTTTAATAGATATTTACCTGCATTTAATTTTGGCACAATTTTAGGTTTAGAAAGCTCTTTTTGCAGACTTGTTTTAGGTCAATTGTAATAAATAAGTTCGAGATATTTGCACTATAAAGACAACCCTAAATATTGTATTAAGGGTTGGTTGGTTGGTGGTCAACGAACGATCTTTAGCTGATTTCGCTCCACGAGAGACTCGCACTGTAATACCTGATAGTTTCTATAATCAAAGACTGCTTATGAGCTTTGGAGAATGGATTGTTCACTGTGCTTACCATTTGAAGAGTGATTATGGAATTCTCGTGTTGTTGCATAACTCAATAAGTGCTTCTTACCTCTGTTTTCCATTTATAAATCACCATCTAAACAGCAGAAAAGAAGATTAGCTTAGAATTTGTTTAAATACACTCTATGCTCAATTTCTGTTGTTTCTTTATGTTTTCCTCTGTTTAGGCATAAATATGAATTCCACATGGCTCATGTTTGCCTTAAACTCAGACAGTTATCTAGGGATTCTTCATTGCCCCTAGATAAAGATCATCCTTCCCTCTTTTAATCTGAGTGAGATATTCTTAAGTGCCTCTCATTCCTTACATATCATTCATCCTTTTAGTCTGAACATTGTGTTATGAGCAACTATCCTGCTTCATACTTCTCTTATGACCAAGAAAACACACTGATAATCCTAAACCATGACTCCATGCCCAATGGTTTGAAACTTATCACTTTATGAATTGCCTCTCTGCCTGAAAGCATTTTCCTTCCATCCAAACACAAACAAAAACCCTTGAGCCAAAAGCTAGCCTAAAATCATCAACAAAGTTTGAATCATTAAGAGAGAGCCCTCTCTGATTGCAGGTGGGCTAGAACCTGCAGTCCAAAGATTGGTTTGTGGTTACCTCAGACGTATCCCTACACGAGCCTAGAGACAACCTAAGTGATAACACCTCTAAACTAGGGAGGTACTCATAATGAGACAAAAAAGTACACTCACGTTGAAATATTCATATAAGAAGGGATCTAGATTGATAAGCATCAATGATGGTTTACATCATCATAGCCAACATTGTCAAAATAGCAAGGCCTTGACTAAAAAGTTTATCTCTCCATTAGATCAGAGCATAATGTTGGGAGGCATAAATTTGGACACCACTGCATCTCTAGGCACTTACCCGACCAGGATGTTCACAGGTATGTCCTCACATGATCATTTCCTAATCCACTATCATAATATTTGACACCAGGAAATGTCAATCCTCATGACTATTCTTAACTTGGATTTATGTACTTGACTTATGACGGTTAGGCCTAGTCAAAGTTCAAATTCTCAAAGAATATTGGTCCCATATGTTTATCCAATCCACCATTCCTCCTACTGGTGTCTTTACTAAGCTTACGACTGTTAGTCCTGGCCATAGTACGTGACACATGGATAATATGGTTTCTACCCTCACTCCCTCTCAGCGAGAGAAGAGACATCCACAAGCATAAGATTTTCTCAGGAATACCCATCATTTTCATAGAGCATAACATCATTAATTTTTTTCTTTTCATGGCACATTTATGATTAAGAATTCATAGATTTGTGGCAAAATATTTCCCCTATTGTCATTTGTGATGAAATAAAATCAAAAAGTGAAAGGCAAAATCATTAAAGATACACTATACTAATTTATCTAAGTCTAAACTCTAAGGTTGAAGTGAAAATTAATGTAAATCTTATATCTATGAGTTGTTCCAAACTTATGAAAACCTTATTCCCTAAGTCCTATACATAAGAAAAAGAAAAAGAAAGAAAAATAAGGCCCAATGAATGGTATCTCATGTATTCACTCCCTCTTTGGAAAATATATGAATATATACACTACTTCACACTTGATCACATGTTTGTGATGGTTAAATCATGAAGTCCTCTTTCCCCCTTGCATTTTCACTTCATCATTTAAGCACCTAATTGAGGATCTAGGGAATTTTTGTTGCCTAAGGGTTTCACGTCTACTCTTAATTTACTAATTTCACACTACTGCCATTTTATGTGACGGAGTGAAATACATAAGTATGTGGAGTTATTAGAACAATGTATTAAGTTAGTCACCACACACACATGTATTACATCTCATTGATCCACATGTGTGGGTTGAAGACTCATTGCTTGACAACTTTAATGGAGACAACTTTATGGCTTTAATGGTATAGCTTAAAAAATATCTTGTTAAACATTGTGATTCATCCTTTCTTTTCCTTGAGACACTTGATAATATTGAAGTCACTCCCAATAATCCATGGAGATAGGAAGTATAAATTACTTGTGCTAGAAATAGAATTGAGAAATATAGGTTTTCCATTTGCAATATTGGAGTCATAGACATTGGATACATGGTAGTAGTCCTCGACGTCAATTAACTAAATTGTATTGTCATAATGCGAAAAGAGGTAAACATATTGGTAACCTTGATGTCTTGATCATTTCGAATAATAACCATTCCACCCATGTATCTCTAAGCATCAATCACTACCACTTGGAAATTCCTCCCACATTTGCTAATTATATGAGGTAGAACCTCACTTAATATTTTTGTTTCTTATATCACATTATTGATGGGTGCTTTGCGTACCATTTTGCTTTTAGGAGTCTTTGTTTTCCTTTACTATTGAGGCCCCTCATGTTCCATGAAACTATTTTCATCGAGAATTTACACAGAAAGGAAGTATAATGTGACTAAAAAAAACATGTCTGAAGATTTAAGTGCTTGGACATTTCCACTTCATGACTCCTATATTTACTTAACTTGGGACTGAATGGTGAACTTGATGGCCTTAAGGGAAATTTCTGAATGAAAATCTAAAAAAGAGGTGACTTTTGACTTTATCACATACAATTTAATATACTAAAAAAATATCCATAGCAATTTCATCAATCAATCAATCATTAAAAAAAATATCCAAAACAATTTCATCAAGCAATGAATCATTGCATTATAAAATACAATCTATAAACCTTTTGGGAATGTTTTGCTAAACCATGTTATTTTAATATTAATATTTAACAATAATATGGACTATAACACATTTTCATAAATTAAATCACATATTATCAAAGCCTAAAAAATGTCACTAACAAAAAACTATAAAGCATGCAACTAATGGAAGTGACCACTCAAAGCCACCAGAAGACAATTAATCTATTAAGACCAAGATTAATGGGGACAAGATCTACAAAGGACAAAGACAAACCTATTTTAACTTTATTGTTTTATTAGGTTCAAGATGAACATTTCAAGATATAATGAAGAACATAATTAGTTTTATTGCATTAAGAAAACCAAAGCACATTCTATAACTTAGCAAGGAGAAGATGTCTAATACCCATATGAGCGACACAGCGTATGGCAGTAAGTTAATTTTTTATATATAATTTAAAATACTGTCATAAAATCACAAATTTATGATGAATGGACTGTTTAAAATCCTTTTTTATAAAAACAAAATATAATTTTTCTTATAGAAAAATAACAAAAATGAAATATATTTTTTCTAGAAAATAGAAAAATACTAAAACTAAATATATATTAAAAAAAAGACTAAAACATAAGAAAACTAGAATTTGAATTTGACACTAATGTGATCTCTTTATCCTCATCTTTAGCTTTTTCCTAAAAAAATAAAAGCATAAAAAAGCGGGAAAGAGCCATAAAGCATGGGGAAGCTTTTTCCTAAGCACAAAAGCATCTAAAAAGTGGAAAAGGCCATTTTTATATGAGGAAACATTATTCACCCAAAATATTTTGCCTAGATTGAACTAATCAGGAATTTGGGAAATCTTCATAGCCTTCACTTTCCTATATTGGAGGCTTGGCCATTGAAAAAATGATGAGAATTCTTGTATTGTCACGCTGAGATCTATCTTAAGAGGGAGAGTTTTGGAGTTAGGAGTTGGGGGAGGTGCTACTGCAACTACATCTGATTGTTGTAACTTTCCTCCAACTCCTTTATTAATATAGATCAGTGGTTCTTCCTTCCATATGTTTCTATTCATTCTTTACTTATTATGTTTAACTAATGAATGTATGAGATTTTGGTTTATATTTATTTATTCAATAATATTTATATGTTTATGATAGTTTCAATTATCAAGATATTATGTTGTGAAGGTTGCTTTATTCTCTCTCTTATGTGTAGAACCAAGCTTTGGAGCTAGCTAGGAGCGCTTCCTAGCTATACTAAAAACTCCAAGAAGACCTACATCCGATGACTCACAAGAATTCCTTCTCTTTTTCTTAATCTATACTCTACATCTTGATCTACCAAGAATCTTGAGCCTTAGGACAACCTTTCTCTTAATTGGTATGTCCTAGGTTTCTAGGATAAACTGAGAGGGTTTTATGTTCATCTAATCATGCATTAAATCCTACAGCAAAATGATATTTAGAAACTTTAATATATTTCACTATGTAAATGAAATTAGTAAAATGAACCCATAGAGGGGGTCATAAATGGAAATAAAAGTAAAACTCTAAACAATAAGCCAAAAGTGGATTTAACCATGGATGCAAAATTGGGAATAGAATTGGATGTTAAACTAGCCATCAAAACAAGATGCAAACAATGAGACAAAGAGGGTTTTAAAGTAAAATTGAAAAAGGGTGTAACACTAGACACAAATAAGGGAACAAAATACGGCTTATGAAAGGATACCAAATTGGGCGCAAACAAGGATGCAAAAATGGACACCAAAATGAGCATGCAAAAAATGGTGTAAAATTATGATGCAAAATTAGGTGCAACAATGATGTAAGAAAAAACAAAAAACAAGATGCAGATTAAAAAAGGGTGAAACCAAGGATGTCAAAAATAATGCATAACTAAATGAAAATTCAAACTACAATCTAGGTGCAGAATGAGATGCAAATGTCAACACAAAATGTGGCAGAAAAAAGGATGCAAAATTGGATGCAAAATAGGATGCAAAATTAAATACCAAAAAGGATGCAAATTTGGACATAAAAAATGGTGCAAAATTGGACAGAAAAGAAGAAAAAATGGTGCAAAAATGGGCATAAAAATGGCTCAACTTTGGATGCAAATTGAGATGCAACATTGAATGTAAAATGAGGTGCAACAAATCATTCAAAACTTGGTGCAAAAACAAATGTAAAAGTAGACGAAAAAAATGACTCCAAATCGAACGTAACAATAGACACAAAATCGGATGCAAAGGTGGATGCAACATATGGTTCAACATAGGATGCAAATTTAGATGCTCAAAAGGATGCAAAATTGGATACAATAAATGGTGTTAAAAATGATGCTAAATTAGATGCAACAAATGATGCAAAATTAGACGCAAAATATGGTGCCAAAAAGGGAGATAACTAAAATGCAAAAGTGGATGCAAAAAATGGTGCAAAAATGTATGCAAAATTTGGCACTAAATCAGATTCAACATATGGTGCAAAATTGGATGGAAAAAAATGGTGTCAAAAAAGGTAGAAAAACTGATACAAAAATAGATGTAAAAATAAGTACAAAATTAGAAGCAAAAAATGGCATAAAGCCAGATGCAAAAATTGACACAAATTGGATGTAAAAAAATGCACTAAATCAGATGCCAAAGATGGTGTAAAACTCGATGCAAATTAGGACACAAAACTAGAAGCAAAGAATGCCACAAAAGAGGACGCAAAAAATGATGCAAAAATAGATGCAAAAAAGGGCACAAAACTAGAAGCAAAACCTGTTGTAAAACCAAATGAAAATCTTGGTGCAAAATATGATGCAAAAAATGATGGAAAATTTGGCGTAAAAAAAATGCAAAATTTGGTGCAAAAAATGACGTTTTAAAAATTGTACAATAGAGCTAAATTTAACGCCAAGCTTCTCATCCTAATTGAGAAAAAAATGCACTAAAATCTGGTGCAAATTGCTTGTTCTGTTGTAGTGTAATGTTCATAGTGAAATGGATACACTCACTCGATACAACATTGTGTGTTTTTGAGTGAAATGGATACACTCACTCCATACAACATTGTGTGTTTTTGTCATAGAATTATACTGTTTGTAAGCTAGTTTGTTGATATAAACTACTAAGCTTACATTTAGAATGAGGCAGATGACTAATAGGTTAGAAAACTGAAAATGTATAAACATATCATATGACCCAATAACACCCAAACTTGCATCCAAACCATAGCAGACATCATATCCCATGAGATTCTGACAAAAAAGAGTAATGATAAATATTTCTTCAATCTTTTCAATTTGCAAATGATAAAAATTTATTCAATCTTTTCAATTTGCAATGATAAGAGTTTCTTCAATTTTTGCAATTTGCAATGTAACACTCCGTTAGTTGTTAAAGCACAAACAGCTCAAACGTTTTTGTGAGGGGAAAATAAGAGCCTATAATATGTTAAGAAATATATCTTCATATATCACAACGACATAATATTTTGGATGGCCTAAAATTTGATAGCATGGTCTGTTATATCTGATTTCCATTCTTCAGATGCTCAAGTCAGTCCGAAAAAATATCCTACAAACTACACATCTTGCAAACTAATCAATGCTTTGATGATCCCAAGCTATGATAAAAAATCACTTAAATGTGACAAGTAGTACTTCATCTTTGAAGATTGCAGACTCGTGATCTGAGATATCTTGCACCTTAGAGCCAAGCAAATGAGCAATCAGCTTCTCTTTGTGGCATAGAAATCTCAAAATGCTAAACTCAATAAACATGCCTCTGATACATCTAAAATGTATCCAATTCTATGAGGTTACCATATGACCCCCACAATGAGGATACCAATGTTCTCACAACTTGGCCCATGGAGAGTTTGATGCTTTGATCTGCTTTTGTTTATGGCTATCACAAATAGTTCTTCCTCTAGAGTCTGTCATTCCTCCAACATAATTGTTTCTTCAACTTTCTGGAAAAAAATGGTATGCATCCATGCTCAGACCCACTGCTACCGACAAGGCTAGAAACACTGCAGCATCCTCCATGCAGGTAACATGTCTCATTGCCAACTGGACCATAGGCTTACTGCACTTCCTTTCTCCTTGGATGGTCGAGCTCATCACAAAGCCACAGTAGGATTGGTAAGGCCACATGCTGAAACTAAAGTCTCCACTGCTATGAGGGGTTGAAGCAGGGGAGTTAGATATAGGTGTGCCTGATTTGCCATGACCACTGTCTATAAGAAACTTGCCACCCTTCTGAGCATTAATAATTGATTCTGCTAGCAGAAGCCCACTGTCCATCCGAGCCAAACCACCTCCATCTGCGATAAGCTCAAATCTGCACCCCAATCCACCACCGCTCCCTCGTTCTCTCCAAGCTTCAAGGTGACCACATGGTCTCCAGCTGTCTTCACCCCGGTGGTCAGGTCTGAGAATGAGCCAGGCACCAGGATTTGAGCGGCTTACACGATCAGAACCAGGTGAAGGAACAAAGGGTGTGAGCATGGATGCAGCGGCTATAGGGGACCCAGACAGATCGTGAATCATTACTAACCATCCTTTGCTTTCCCTCCTCTCTCGTTCTCGGTCTTGAACGTTTCTGAATGGGCACAACCAGTGTTTCTTGTTGCCACTATCATGTTGCATTAAACTGCAAAATAGAATAACAAAACATAATCAGACATTGCACTTCCAACATAATCAAACCATTCCCCATCAAAATTGATTTAGAAAATTAATAGATTTTTTACCCCAGATCTATATTTTTTGTAATGGCCTTCAAAGCCATCTTATACACCTTAAGGGATCTCAACAAATGAGGCCACTCTTTGAATTCGATCCCAGCAGCGATCACCGACAAACCCCAATGGTTGAGCACGCAACTGATCCATGGAGCGTAGAAAGCATAGCTTAGAAAGCAGAGTGAGTTTTCTAGAATGTTCTGGTTCCCTAGTTACCTGGTGAGCTGCAGGGGATGCCGGGTCAAATTAGTGAGGGAGCAGCCCGTAGGTTCCGTTTGAATTCAAATTCCATGGTGAATTAAGTTCCTTTACAGCAAGACGCGATGGAAACCAGAGGTATGTCAGGGCCATGTCAGTGGTGGACATTAATGCGGAGGGTAATGGCGCTGGGCAGAGCTCGCGGAGGGTGGCGGAGGGTAGAGGAATTGCCTGCGGCCGGAGCTAGAGGTTTTTCCAGGCGGCGACAGAAATCGGGCCATTCCTCCGCCTGGGCAGACTACTCCGTTGTAGGTTATTCATCACCTTCACTTACTCCGATAACACGCCATTAAATGAATACGTGTGAGTTGTCCAACGGTAGATTAACACAAAGACGTGACAAGCACGCAGATGTAAGTTTTTCTGTGGCCGTGGGACATGGGATTTGTGTGACCGACACAATCCAAATATAATTCCAATCGCTCCCGCAGAAACCGGCCACCTCTGCCGGTACAATGTTTGCTTCAAATAAACGAATCATTGAAACTCTAAATACGCGCTGAGGCCCCTTTAAACGGTAAGGTCCAATAGTTTATTTCGAAATGGAAACACAACAAAGGGTGCATAGAATCTCTCAGACGTAATACCGAAGGATTCAAACCACATTTGCATCAAAAGAAAAGCATTGAGTAAAAATATAACCTACATAGCAGCGCTGGCTACTGTCACCTAGCAGTTCCATCGATGTTATCAGGTTAGTCGGCGTTAATGTTCAAACTTTTAAGAGCTTTCTACTTTTATGAGAGTCACGCCCAACTGATTCGGAAACCTGTTGTTAGCCATTGTAGGTAAAAAGAAGTGCCCTATGGTTTCCGATGACAACCTTTGCCCGGAACGAATATCCATAACTATATCCGGTCCAGGGATGCTTTAAGATAAAATATACTTCCCATTATGTACGAGTTAGTTTTTTAAACTGTAAATTATTTATTTGTAAGGCATAGTAGTTTATGAAATTCAGCGCACCTTAAAAGGAAACTATAATCGAGAGACATAATTTTAATCACAATTATCATTGTCTTTTCCGGAAAATCAACTTGCATTGGGAATCGGGACAAATGATGTGTATCTTACTTCATTTTCACGGCACCACTTGAGTTTCTTAATTTCTTTTCAGATAATTTTTGTGGATTTTTAAAAGAAACTGATGAAGTATTAACGTAGATTCTGTGAAAGGGACCAAGCCAGACAATTTAGCGTATAAACTATTGTTTCTCTTTTGACTGCTTAAAGAAAAATGATATTGGAGCGTGGTTGTGACGCGGAAATGGTTAAGTAGCAGTCCTTATTGATGTGATTGATTAAAAAAATGACATCCACTAATGAAACAAAGCGTTATCCCAATATTTAAATAGGATAAATGGCAGACATGATGAGCCATGCCGACTGGCTCCAATCTTCCCCGCTATTCATTAATTTGCTTTCCATATGCCAGACTATACCGGCTCAACCCAAGTCACACAGGTGCTATATAGGGATATAGGTTGCCTGTGAATTGCTATGCATAGCTACATAAGGCCAATCCCCCTATCGGTTCTTATCAATATTTGTTGTGTTATTCATATCGGCAGTTATAGCAAGAAGAGCAATTCTTCTTTGCAGCCGAACTACCATCACCGTTGTATTACGTGATCGAATCTCCAGGCAGTGTTTCGTCATGTTTGATAAGCACAGAAAGCCCGGACGAGAGCTCGAGGCTCCGCCAAATTCCACTGAGGTACGTGAATCCAAACGCTCCAATGGCGAAGAAACGGACTTGTTTTGTGATTTCTCGCTATTAGACAAATTTACCTTAGCAGAAGAAGAAGAAGCAGCTTGCAGTAAAGATCATGTAACTAGTGTCATGAGAAGCTTGGAGGAAGAGATCAGCACGATATGTTCCACTCTCTATGTCCCCATCTCGCTTGATTATTCGCGGGCCTTCGATATTTCTCGTGGTTGTAAAGGCCAAACTTCAGTTTCAGACTCGAGTATTGATCTGTGTTACCTCCCAGAGGCTTCAGACGACGATCTTGGTATCCCCTCGGGCCCCATTCTGGAATTTAGGGATGAGGTTTGTCAATTTCCTTGGGAATCCTCGCGCGCCACAGGTTTTTCGGAGAACCCGGACCTCAAATGCCATAACGAACACTGGAGTTTTGGAGACGAAGCTGGTTACCAGTTTGCATTGTATGAAGATACCTCGGATACGAGTCAAGTGCAGGATTATATGAATAGAGACTTTTTCAGCCAAGACATATTTTCCGAACGAGAATTTTTTGCGGCATGGACATTGGAAACCGCCGACTGCATGTAATCAACTTGATGTTCCATTCTTCGGAATCAGAGCAATACCTACATCACAATTTCCAGAATCGTTGCATATCTGTACGATATATTGTTTCCTTAGAGGATTTAAGACACATTTGACTCTTGAACGTGGCCCTAAGCTGAAATATAAGCGTTGTCTTCGTTGGCCACTGAAAATTTGGCCAAATTATGTAATTTTTTAATGTATTATGAATATAATATTTTTTCCTTAATATATTTTTATGTGGATTTTAACAAATGATCCAAATTCACTAGTTAATTTTAACAAATTATATATATATATAAACCTCCAAAATCGTTAACAATTACATTATAGCTAAAATAGATAGTCAGATAACCTTAAAATTGTATTTTTAAACTTTCACATAATTCATCTAAAATATAGGTTTAATATTTTACAATCAATTAAAATTTTCAAATTTAGGTTTAATATTTTACAACCAATTAAATTTTTCAAGTTTAGGTACATTCTTAAGCACAATATAATGTGATTAAATTTAAAAGAGAGGGGGGAGAGAGGAAGGAAGATAGTGACAAAGTTGGAGCGCTGAGAAAGAGAGTGATGGGGGGAGAGGAAGGTGGGAGAGAGGAAGGAAGAGTGAGAGGGAAGAGAGAGAAGGAGAGGGGGAGAGAGAAAGATGGAGTTGGAAGGGGAGAGAGAGGGAAGAAAGAACAAAGATTTAGAGAGATAGAGTAGAAAGAGAGAGAGGGAGTGAGAAGGAGAGATGGACACAAAGTGAAGAAGAGAGGAGAGGAGGCAAGATAAAGAAGAGGAGAGGAGAGACATAGGGAGAGAAGGGGAAGAGAGAGAAGGAGAGGGAAAGGGAGATAATGACAGAGTTGGAGGGGAGAGAGAGAGACAAAGTGATTGGGGCTAGGGAGAGATAGAGGGAGGTGGGCGAGAAGGGAGAGAGAGGAAGGAAGAGAGAAAGGAGGAGAGAGAGAGGACTCAAGAGAGAGGAGTAGAGAGAGATGGAATTGGAGGGGGAAAGAGAGAGGCAAGAAAGTAGAAAGATGGAGAGAGAGAGAGGGAGTGACAAATGAGCAATGGAGAGAGTGTGAGAGAGAGAGAGAGATAAGGGGAAGAGAGGGAGAGGAAGATGGAGGAAAAGAGAGATATGGAGAGAGTGCGTGTATGTTTGGGGGTTGAGATAGAGAGAGGGAATAAAAAAGAGACACATAAATACAAATATAGATATTATATAGTATTATATAACCAACCTAGATATAATTTAACCCTAGATTTATCAAGCGTTGAAAGGTATCCAATCTCTCGAGGTGCAAACCCTTCCTCAAGTTTTGCACCAAAAAAATAGGTTTGCACCTCGAGAGATTGGATCCCTCTCTACACTTATAGATCCGAGGTTAAGATGCATCTTCATAGAAAATAATAGATATAATCATTATAATAGAAGTATACCTCACAATTTGGAGCAAATGTCTCTACATAGTCTTCTCCCTCTTAATAGGGAGATTTTCATGAATCTTTCTTTAAACTTCTCTATACAACCATTTTCTTGTAGATGTCTTTGGAAGTTACCAATGTCTTCCCCTAAAATCTTGAGCATGTTTCCCTTCATCATGACATCCTTTGAACTTGTTAGCTTGTTTTCTCCCATTGAACTTGAAGCTCTTCTGGTCATGATCTATATTGGGACAGATTAGTAATCTTGTTCTAATTCCCCTCATCAGAATATAAAAATGTGCTTGAGGTTTGACTCCAAAATAGTAAGTAAAAGCATGAATAAAACTTAAAACATGAAACCAAAACATTGAATGGAAGCATGCATCAAATAGTAATACACGAGCCATTGATAAAGGAGTTCACCCCTCCTTGGCTACATCTCTTTGGATCGGCTCTAAAGGCACGACCCCTTCTCATTATGCTCAATATTAAGAAAAGAAGAGTACATAAGCTGCTGAAATGGAATGGCTAGTTTCTCCTTCAAAAAAACAACTTCCTACAAAAGTTTTCACTCCATACACATGTTAACCTAGAGTTAAACATGTAAATCTTCAGAAACATAGGCATCTTACACCAACACCCTATACTCAAACTTCCAAGAACATAAACAGTACTACAATCCACTAGAAGTACTTAAACAATTCTCTTTCTCCATACACATATAGATAAAAGAAAAAATAAAGCTACAAAACTGTTGTAATGGTTGCTGCAGAAAGCATGATGTAGGAGCATGAGGCTTGGAGGAAAAAGTCTTCAAACTTATTCCAAAAATACAAAAAAATATACAAGCAAAGGAGTGGGATCCTTTAGCCATCAATTTACCAGCTTTCTAGATAGGATTTTGAGCTAAAATTTAGGATTGAATGATTCTGTAATTAATTAGAGTAGTTTTGATTTAGTTGAGAGCCTTGAGGAGAATATTGTGAAATTTTATTTTTGTTTAAAATAGGCAGATTTGATCCATTGTTTGAGGATTTGATATTTAGAGTGGAGTGTATTAATGTAAGTTTCGAATGATGGAATGAGGATTTGGACTGATTGGATTATGCGTGGAACTCATATATCTCTGTGTACTTTTATTAAAATTGTCCAATCCCAGAGGTATTTGCAACCTCTGAATTATGCTGTGTAATAGAGAAATATCAGTTTGCCTTTGAAATCTCAGAGTTTTAATAGATATGGCGTGTTTCCATTTATTTCTTAAGTCATGTTAACAGCGAGGCGGCCCTAGGTTTTTAATTCATTTATTAACAAAAATCCCATAAGCGGAGTTTGATTTAGATTAGAAATTGGTGTTTATTATAAAACCTGGACCTAAAAAATTATAGAGGTGGATTTATAACCCTATCGAATCCGTGAGCCTGATCGCATTGGAGCTTTTAAGTGTTATAGCAATGAGCTTGAAATCCTTGGACTTACGATATTGCGATGGGCAGATGAGTGATTTAATTGTGACCATCGGATCGGTGAGTAATTGGGACCGTTGATTTCATTGGCTAACCTGCATGCTAGTGAAATCATTGCAAGCCGTAGAGCACTCGAGCTTCATCATCCGACAAATTTTGGGTTGGAAAAAGTGAACGGGTGTTAAGCGAGAGGTCGGACCCGAACTTTTTTAGATTGGCGGTTTATAAATTCCATTGGGTCCGGAATTTGATTAAGGGTCGTGTAGTTTGTGTGCCCAAAATTGCTATCGATCATCAGATCAACTAGAGGTTAGATCTACGACGAAGGAATGTTGAGCAATTGGTTGATTGGGCGAGGAGGTGACCGTCGGATTAGGGGTTGATCGGACAGTGGAGGTTGCGTCACGTCATTCAAAGGTAGAAGCCCGGTTTATTATGATTGTCGAAGTGCGATACGCCGATAGTGTTATTCCCCACTATTATGAAATTGTGTCGGTTACCATTTCAGCATGATATTTATGTGATAATGAAGGTTTGTGTGATTAATGAAAAGGACTGGTTATTGTAGTTATAAAGGAAAGGTCCATAAAATAGAAAGTTCTTAGATAGATGACTGATACTCCACCTGAGATAGAAGAAGGAATTCCACTAGAATTAGAGGAGATTATTACGGGATTTGAGTGTTTGTCAATCACCCCTGCACCCAGGCCACCAAAGCACATGGAGGCTGGAATACCCCTACAAGGTCATCTCCATCTTCAAACTCCTGCATAGACTGAATCAACACTCTGGTTGATTAGGGCACCCGTAGGCTTCACTTTACAAAAATCCTATCCAGAAGTGCTCCTTTGATCCTGAAACCTATTCCAATTAGTTCAGAATCCCCAAAAATAGAAATCTAGCCTCTTTTTGCAATTCATTTGGTCGAAAATTGCCTTAGTTGTGACTTCTGTTAGTCTCTCCACAATTTTCTCCTCCAAATCTAGCTTGCTGCCAAATAATTTCAATATCTGCAATTAAAATTGGCAGTTCTGCTGAAATCAGCGATTCTACCATCATTCCCTCCTATCTCGTGGTTAAGGGTTGAGTGGTCACATGCAGAGTAGTGGTTCGACAGTTAAGTCTACGGTTTCGCAGCCCTGTTAGATATCGCAATTGTAATCGGCTATCAGTAGAGGGACGAATGTCAACACTCCCTCCAAAATTGTGATTGCTGATCTAGCAGACCCGATGAGTGATAAATTGCAACTTTGAAAACATATCGCATTAGGGGCTTATCGCAATTAGAACTCATCTCATTTCGCTATCGACGATCACTGCTGGAACCATATTGCAAATCACAATCATTTTCTGTGATTGCGATATGCGATAAATCACATTGCAACCAGGATTCACCGGGGGATGATTCTAATCATTATGCGATATGCGATTTGTAGGGGCTAATGGAAACCTACCACTTGGCACCTCCTGATTTGCTGGGACCTTTACCATCTCATCCAATGAACCCTGAACTTTGACTTGCTCTAACTTCTGCATACAAGCTCAGATTTGAGTGTCATTCACACCATTCGATTCAGAATGATGAGCTCAAATTTGAGTGTCGTTCACACCATTCGATTCAAAATGACGAACTATTCGATCTGAAGCTAACCTCCTCATGATTCTGACACTTTAATTTTTTGGCAAATTTTGAGCTCCTGATCACTCTTCCCCACTGAAAAACTTTTGGTCTACAAAAGTTTAAATAATCTACAACTTCTCTATACTTTTTTTGCACCACAAGTGTCTTATAGGTCATCCTTCCTTTTCCTTCACCTTTGTTCTTCGGAGCCATAAGCGATGAGCCGACACCTATGCTTGTCACTATGGCCATCCACAATAGCATCCTTCCTAAGAAGAATTCCAAGAAGATGAGCACCTTGGAATTGCTTATCTGCAAAATCCTTATCTAGGATAAGATCTTAAAAGACTTTTACAAATGAACCCAAACAAGCTTCACATAGTGAATACTTGTATAACTTGATTACTACACACATTCGGAACATACTAAATGTGATGCAACTACTCATACAACAATTTTAAAATGATTTGTCAAACTACAAGTCGAAATGAATTTTACAAAATTGAATAAACTTGACTCCCAAATTTCTCCATTCAAATTGACTATCAACAAGCCAAACTAGCATTGTAATTGCTTAAAGAAAACACTGTTGCATATAAGTGATTTATTTATAAACATCACTTTTACAAATTACCCAACTACTGGGGATATGCAACTAGTGCAAAACATAAATTTACAAACTTCAGTTGGACAAATAGTCCATCCATTTCTTACCCAACCATGTAAATGAACACTCTATTTGAACTTTCTCTTCTTTTGAAGCTACTTCAGGTATGGTCGCATCTTGCACCACTTTTTCATTTGTCACTTCCTCTTCTGGTGCTTGCATGATTTGCTTGCCCTTACCAGGATGAAGTTGTGGAAATAATTTCCAACACTTCTCAACCTAATGCCCACTAATATTGTAGTGAGTACAAAAGTACTTTTGAGCTCCTCTCGACTCACTTGCATTTATCCTTGGATGAGATTTTCTCATGTCAATCCCAATTCCAGTAGACATAAACATCTTCCTGATGATTGCTTTCCTTTTATCGCAATTATCTACACAATGGTTAGATGAAAGGCAAAAGGTGCATGGAAACATTTTCCTCAACATGTTATTCAAATCTTCATGTTGTTTTCCATCATGAACAACATTCGAATTAACAGAATGGTTATACCTTTGTTTGTTGTCCTTTGACTTACACTGCTTGCGTGAGGAACTTGTGTGGCAAGAAGAACTCGACTTTCCTTCTTCTTCATCTTTTACATCTCTCTTTGGAGACGTTATTGCATTGTAAGTCCTGCTTATGGTTGAGGAACTCTCAACATCTTGGCTCCTCGTGTCCTTTCTTATAACAAAAGGAACATGATATCCATGAACTGTCACTAGAAGATCACTCTTCTTTTGCAGCATAGCCTAAGCCTTTGTATTTAAGCTTCTCCTTGGTTGCAATTGGATTTTTAATTCCTTGCTCGTTTATGCCAAGGCCTCCTCCCTTGTAACCCATCTTGGTCAAGAGCTTGGATCCAATGCCTTTATTGTGTTTTTCAAAGGCTGCAAATGAATTTACATCAATACTTTCACAAAGGAAGAAGAATATAAAGTCTTACCATTTGCTTCATCTTTCAATTGACACACAAAGATGTTTTTGATTTCCCTTTGATTCAAGATGTGTCCTCTTGGACACTTCAGATCTGTTCTTTTAGCTCCTTGAAATTGGGTGTTGATAGAACCTCATCTTCCACATCATGTGGACAAAAGGTACAAACTTGTCCATCTACCTTCTCGGAGGGACTTTCTACACTAGCATCTTGCATAATAGTTGTAGAAAGGCATGATGATTGTGGAGAAGATGGTGGTTTATCACCATTCTTTTTACCTTATTCCCTTGGAGAACATTCTCCTATTGGAGGTCTAGAGCTTTCACCTTGCAATTTGGTATTCCTCTCTTCATAGAGGACTTTCACCATTTCTGCCATGTCTAAGAAAGCCTTTCTAAAAGCCTTCACATCCTCTAACATTCTTGCAGGCTCTCCTCCTTGGGACATGCTTTTCTTGAAGCTTCTACTACAATTTCAGGTAGAACTTGGTAGTAGATATTGTAAAAATCTTTATCTCCTTTCCAAAACCTTCTCCTCAAAGAGCTTAAAAACACATTCACCTGCAAACAAGAGCCAATTCCTCCTTGCACAAAGAAAAACATAGCTCTGATACCAACTTGATCTAAATTAAGATAGATTAGTAATGTTGTGCTAATTCCCCTCATTAGAATATAAAAATGTGCTTGAAGATTGACTCCAAAATAGCAAGTAAAAGCATGGATTTTATGTGCTTTTACTTAAGTTAGTTTCATGAAAAAAACTTAAGACATGAAACCAAAACACTGAATGGAAGCATGCATCAAACAATAATACACCAGCCATTAATAAAGGAGTTCACCCCTCCTTGTCTACATCTCCTTGGATCAGCTCTAAAGGCATGACCCCTTCTCAGTATGATGAATCTCAAGAATAGAAGAGTACATAAGCTACTGAAATGGAATGGCTAGTTTCTCCTTCAAAGAAACAACTTCCTACAAAATTTCTCACTCCACACACATGTTAACCTATAGTTAAACATCTAAATATTTAGAAAATAGAGGCATCTTACACCAAGGCCCCATACTCCAACTTCCAAGAACATAAACAATACTAGAATCCTCTTGAAGTACTTAAACAATTCTATTTCTCATTACACATATAGAGAAAAGAATAATTAAAGCTACAACACTATTGTAATGGCTGCTGCAGAAAGCACATGGAGGCTGGAATACCCTTATAAGGTCATCTCAATCTTCAAACTCCTCCATAAATGAATCAACACTCTGGTTTACGAGGGCACCCATAGGCTTCATTTTACAAAAATCCTATCTAGAAGTGCTCCTATGATCCTGAAACCCGTTCTAATCAGTTCATAATACTTGAAAATGGAAATCTAACCTCTTTTTGCAACTCATTTGGTTGAAAATTGCCTTAGTTATGACTTCTACCAGTCTCTCCACAATTTTCTCCTCAAAATCTAGCTTACTGCCAGTTAAATTCAATATATGCAATTAAAACTAGCAGTTATGCTGCAATCAGTGGTTCCACCATCATTCCCTCCTATCTCGCAGTTAAATGTCGAGTGGTCACATGTGGAGTGGTGGTCTAGTGGTTAAGGCTACGGTTCTGCAGCCTTGTCGGAAATCGTAATCGCAATCGGCTATCAACAGAGAGACAGATGCCAACACTCTTTCAGAAACTACGATCACTGATCTAGTAGACCCGACGAGTTATAAATTACAACTCTTAAAACATATCACGTTCATGACTTATCACAATTGGAACTCATCTCATTTCACTATCGACGATCATTGTTGGAACCATATCACAAATCACAATAACTTTCTATGATTGCGATATGCAATAAATCACATCATAATCGAGATTCACCAAGGGATGATTCTAATCATTATGCTATATGTGATTTGTGGGGGCCAATGGCAACCTGCCACTTGGCACCTCCTGATTCGCTAGGACCTTTTCCATGTCATCCAATCAACCCTGAACTTTGACTTGCTCTAACTTCTGCATACAAGATCAGATTTCAGTGTCGTTCACACCATTGGATTCAGAATGATGACCTCTTTGTTCTGAAGCTAATCTCATTAGGAGTTTGACACATTGATTTTTTGGCAAATTTTGAGCTCTTGATCAGGTCATCTAGCATGATTCTAGATGTCCTATTTTATTTCTCCCTCTTGAACATAAATTATTTGTTGAGTTTTTGCATTGTCCTCGAAGAATCATCTTCCCATAAATTTTTCTTCATTCTTCTCGGTGATTCCATTTGCTTGCAGGGTCTTGGCATTCTTCACAATGTACCTACAAACATCATTATGAATCCGTGGAAGAATGATTATGATCCAACAAAAGAAAAAAAAAACAAGAGGATAACTAATAAAATAATAATAAAGAAAAATATCAAATACTTATCTTTGAGAATTAAAGGGAATTTGTCAACTCCCTCTTGATCCTTGTCTTCTTCCAGAAATCATGGAAATCCATCTACAAGCTCTTCATCTTTATCAACAATTTATGCATTTTCTTTCATTTCCTTCCTTGCATGAGCTAGGGTTTCTTCCTTTAGCGGAATCATCAATATTTTGAATCTAGTTCCTGGGTTTTTTCCAAAAACCCTAGATTTCTAGTAAATATAACCTTTAAATGTTTTATAGGGTTTACAAACCCTAAAACTACTAACTCTTACAGAGTGAGGTAATTCTTTAGCTTAATTAATATGACTCTTTTCTTATTTTATGTGAGAGACCCCTCCAACTCCCTCTTGTTGAGGGAGTCCTTTTGTAACTAACTCCTTAAGGCTGGAGGAACTCTAGTTAATCATAGTGTCTAGTCATGCCTACTTAGTGGGATCTTCAAATAATTTGCAGAAGCCACCTGCTCACACTCCCTTGGCTAGAACTTGACCAGATCATGACTATTGTCTTTGATGGTGACTTTATTAAACTCATAGAAACACTACAATATATCATGCAATATCCCAACTTGCATCTCTTCCTCTTATTGTTAGAATCTATTAAAACCCTTTGTATCGTAATTCATATGTTGTGAAGCTCTGCTACTACTCACCATGTTGTGTTTTTGGAAAGACCTTACATTATGGATAAAATAGTATGAAGTCTGGTTGTCAACTCATCCACTCCTGAAGCTATTGCAATTTTTGTGAATTCTTGTTCATGTTGTGCTTTTGAGCCTTCTTCCTCTCAAATGTGAACAGGAATCGACAAACCCTTGGTCCTTCGAAATCAAGTAACTTGACCTTCTCAAAAACATTGTAACAACAACAATAATTTGTTCTTTCCAAGGATAACTCTAATCCTAAAGATGATTATCTTTGCAAGAGAAATTTTTTCCTTCAAAAACTTTGAAGATGACTATCTTTGCAAGATAAATTTTGGCCTTCAAAAAATTTTAAGTTCAAATCATCAATTGGCTTAATAGTCCATCGCACACGAAACAAGTGAACATGATAAATATACAAAATCCTTATTCAATGCATATCTTTTAGGACTACTGAGATTTTAAGTCTAAATCTCTTCCAAGAGAAGGAGGTCATATATTAGCACAAGCAATATGAATTTTTCTTGGTTTATATGATAGATCCATTCTCCTTGGCTCCCTTTGGCTCTAGAGTAACTTTCAATCTATTTTGGAAAAAACCGAATCAATGATTTGCATGAGCGCAGAACAAAGTCAAGGGATTCATCGATGAAGATACTAACACACGGTACACCAAGGGACAAATATATAACTCTTTATCAATCAAGTCACTGAATAAGTTAGATGGTGTTTACGCTATATTCCAATCTGGAGCTAAGATTATAAAATGTTTTCCTTTTGGGTTGGATATGATACTGAACAAGCTTCCATTGAATGTTGGATTACTATTCATGCACTTGTTCTCAATTTATTTAATTTATTTCATGCATTCATTTTGATTTTGATGCAAATGGTCGTGAGTTTACATCTCCACTTTTGTGATTGCACCAGGCCTGAACTTGCTTCCACAATCTCACATGTATTAACCTCCTACTTGATTGCTCCATTGAGCAAAGGTAACAATATGAATTCACTATAGATTGGAGATTGATACCATATTGGAGTTGGTCCATGTTCATACTCTAGAACAACGAATGAAACTACAAACAAACCTTCACACCTCTCGATCTCATCCTCATATTATGTGCATCGTACAATATTTGCTATGGTATAAAGATGATACAAATTAATATACCACAATACCACTTGTTTAAAACACTAGAGAACATATGTTTCCAATGCTCAATCATACAAGATGCTTCCTCAATCATTTCAATAGTTACTCCATACTCATGTGATCAGGTCGGATATTGCCATACTCAATATAGATATTGAATTATATTCATCAAATCTGAGGATAAAATGTGCCTTGTTGGAGTATCTTCTATCAGTCCTCGTCTAGAACACATTTTCAAATAGAACTAAGAAAATAAATGCACAAGAGACAACTTGATGGCTTTTCCAAAGGTATTTAAAATTTCTTCTTGCTACTGTCTAAGGTACCTCGATTCTCATAAGATTTCTCGGCCCATGAAAACAAGCTATAAGGCCTCCTTCGCCCTCTGTAATAGGATCTGAGGCCTTCTCAGCCTACTGAAGCAGACTAAGGCCTTTCAGCCTATAAATTAAAATCTTCTACCCTCTCCATAAATTTAGGTATACTTCGACCTTCTTGAGGTCATTTAGTTCATCTTAGATTAAAATAAGCCTTCAATCGTTTTCTTCTTTAATTGAGATAGAAAACAAATTTGTTTTTCAGATTAAAACATGGATCATAGGTCACATAGATAGGACATGAGAAATAGGGAAAATATAGGCTTCTTCTAGAATATTTTTCTTCCCTTTTACAACTAGAATAGTGCTAGAGTTTTTAGGGCTAATGACAGAATACTCCAGAGGTATTTCAAAGTTCTTTTTGCTATTGTCTAAGGTTCCTCGATTCTCCTAAGATTTCTCAGCCCACGATAACAAGCTCTAAGACATCTGCACCCTTTGTAACAATCTTTGAGTCCTTCTCGACCTACTAAAGCAGACTGAGGTCTTTCATCCTATAAATTAAGATCTTCTACCCTCTCCACAAATTCAGGTATGCTTCAACCTTCTTGAGTTCATTTAGTCCATTTGAGATTAAACTAGGGCTTCAATCATTTTCTTCATTAGCTAAGACACAAAACAAATTTGTCTTTCATATTAAAACATTGATCATAGGTCACATAAGTAGGACATGAGAAATAGGGTAAATCTAGGCTTCTTCTACAATATTTTTCTTCCCTTTTACAACCAGAATAGTACTAGAGTTTTAGGGATAGTGATGGAATACTCCCTAGAGGATAACTTGAAATAAACTGACTTCTTTTAATGTTTCTCTTTCACCCATGCTATGATACCATGTTGATTTTTCATAAGTATTCTTAACTCGTAATTACTTCTAATGATTCAATCCTTTTCATATTCATATTCATCATTAAGAAATTGAACAAAAGACATCAACAATAGAAACATCTATGATAGTAGGATAATAAAGAGATATAGAAACAAGAGACAAAAATAATTTTCCCTAGGAAAAATCACATGGGGGAACCAACAACCTTTTCCTTAGAGAAATTATTCAGTTCAATAGAGCTACATCTAATTCTTCAAGTCAAACTTACTATTAACAAGGCCCCAGTCACACCTGGTCAAATTTCCCTCTAGAAAAGTCAATCTGCTACCTAAAAAATTCGGCCTAGTCTAATCTACTAGGACCGAAATTCATCCTTCTTCTATGCTTAAAAAATTTTCCACCCATTGTTCAGAAGAGTTCGGACCTACTACCTAGAAACTGTTCAAAGTTTCACATGTGTGAATTTGTAGGAGGAAGGTTCGAATGTTCAATATAGAGAGAGACAAAGCTTGAGATGTCTTCATACTTCTCTGTCCTTCTTGTCTGTTTTCCTTCGTTTGAATGCCCAAAAGATATATTTTTCTTGAGTGATATGAATTTCGCATTGTGGAGGATGATGAGTGTAGTATATATAATATTTTGGATGGACAAATGGGTGTCTCTTCAACTCGGCCTTACATTACTTGAGGGAGGGTCGGCTTGATCACTTTGGAGAAAAATATTCAAAATCTAAGATTCAAAATTTTCTCTTTAAAACCGACATGAAGAACATGTCTTATATTTATTGTTACATATATTTCAAGGGCCAAAATATTAATTATTAATATCAACCATAGCTACAAAATTCAACAACCCCCTATCACAAGATTTGTAGGCACCAACCTACAACAAACACAAATCCCATCTATTGCAAGATTTATATGAACCAACTTATAGGATACACCAATCCCCTTTGTTGCAATATTTATAGGAACCAACCTACAAGAGAGACCAATCCCCTTTGCTGCAAGAATTATAGGCAACAAACCTATAAGAGACACCAATCCCCTATACAACAAGATATTTGTATGCATCAACCTAGTTCACTGATTTTGATTATTGTTTTTTCCTTCACCATGTCTATTAATGAGTTATGCCTTCACTAGGTCTACTTGCTACTTTTGTATTCACTAGGTCTTATTATTGGTTATGCCTTCACCAAGTTTCGTTCTCCCCTTTTTTTCCTGTTACAAAGAAAAAACTTGTATAACATGCCACATATCTAATTTTGTGAATATAATTCTAGATTTTTTACTTGAGACACTTCTATATTTATCTTCGAATATTTGAAATTTTCGTAGATTGAAAAATCTCTAAAAAAAGTTATAGTAAATATGCCAAATAAACTCATTTGAAGATTATTTCAAGAGAATTCAATAACATTAATTCCATAAAGAATATCTCTAAAATTATAGAAAGTAAAAGTTTGAAATGTCCATCAAATGTACCGAAATGTCTCTACTATGTCTCCTCCAAGTCAAAAGCATCCCAGAAAAGAGTCATAACCAAAATTCCAAGACAACTTATTTGAAGCATATTTTAGGAGCATTCAAGAACCTTAACTTATTTATATTATATATCTAAAATTATAGAAAACTAAGGTATGGAATTTCTATCATAATTACAAAGATATGTCTCTTTCGTCTTCTCCAGATTTGACAATTTGAAACATCCCAAAAAAAAAATATAGTAACTTTTCCAAGATGACTTGTTTGAAGTAAATTTTAGGAGCATTTGGAACCCTAAATTTCTCATAGCATATCTTTGATATTATAGCTAGACAAGGCCTAAATTTAATATCACAATTACATTAAGATATTGCCTTTATTTCCTCCAAATTTCACAATGTGAAACATCCCAAAAGGAAAGTTATAAATATAATGAGAGGTTCACACATTTGAAGAAGATTGTAGGAGCATTCATGAACCCTGAATTCCTTATATCATATCTTCAAAATTATTGTGAAACAAAGTCTAAAATTTCCATCATGGGTGCATAAAGATCTCCCCTCTATCTCTTCAAAGTTTCATTGTTTGAAACATCACAAAAAAAAACTTATAGTGAATATCCCAACTGACTTGTTTGAAACATATTTCAAGAGACTTTATGAAACCTAATTTCATCAAGGCATGTCTCTAAAATTATAGTGAACTGAAGTTTGAAATTCTTACCAGAGGTATAAGAAGATCTCGCCTCTATCTCCTCCAATTGTCATGGTGTAAAAAATCCCATAAGAAAAGCTATAGTGAAATTGACAAGATGACTTGTTTATTCCATAAATCACATTTGTGCTCCATCTATAAGACCCAAAAAGTATTCCCCAAATTCTACTACGCATTTCAGATCTATCCTTGCTTTTATGGTCTTAAATTTGCTCATATAGCATTTATTTATAGTGTTTATATGTTCACTTATAGGAATGACCAAATCCACTAAGTTGACGACAACATATTAACTACACCATGAGTATTGCCCTAAAACAAACTAAAATAACTATCCTAGTAATTGACAAATTAGATTAAATTTAGATTGAGGACCACCAATGTAGAAAGATAAGAAAACCACATTTCCATATAAAGAAATCATCCTACAATATCATTATAGAAAATATAGAGCGATAGTCTCAGTTGTCTCAATTGAAAGCCATGGGAATTCCTTTAACATGTACTTACTTAGCCTAGTTGATTTCAAATTTTGCGTTGATATGTGTTTGGAAAATGGAGGTCCATCCCTTTAATGGCATCCAATGCATATCTCATAAGTCCCATGAAATCACCTAAATAATTTGACACATTAAAAATGTGAATCACTCTGCTCATGCTTATACAACCATGTCCATCACGTTTAAAAATCTTCACTAAAAACTAAAATAAAATAAAATAAACTAAAATTTAATGTTTTTATATTTACCTCGTAAGGCACTTCCCCTTGAAAATAACTCCCTCATTTGCCACGTGCACCTTTCTACGCCATTGGATCATGTGTTAGACGATTGAACTGTCGCCATCCATTGGATTATTTTGTTAGTTTGCAAATTATGTGGTTTTATTAATGTAGTTTGCAAATTATTTTGTTAGTTTTTAAATTATGCAGTATTTTGTTAGTTTGCAAATTATGAAGTTTTATTACTGTAGTTTTTCCATTCCGTTTCAACATCCCTATTTTCTCTCTCTGGCAGACACACCATTTGCAGGCTAATGGTAGAGATAATTCATTGAACTACAATAGGGGAATGGTTGATAATAATGCCGCCCAATAGATACTAACTAGCATGAAGTTTCAGAAGCCACTCTTGCGATACCTCGTCAAAACCCTGGATTCCTTGTAAGTATACCAACCCTCTTCGTTAATGTAGCCTTTTCTCCATATTACTACTGAACTCTCAGCAATTCCATGACCCAAAATGAAAATTTACTTATCTAAAACAAATACCCAAATATTTTATGGCTGTAACATATGGGATGCCAAAGTTGAAGGGTGATGACAAGGAGATTGGATCTGATGAATGTGATGACTTTGTTAGTGAATAACCTGATTAATGTGGTTAGGTTGAGAAATCCTACGAGCACTGCTTATAAGTTTGTGGTGGGTTGTTCAGAGTGATGGACTAGAGTTTCTTCCCCATTTGACAAAGTTTTGAGGAACAGGGATTAGAATTGAGTTCTGGGAGTTCAGATTGAGCTTGAATACAAGGAATGACATAGTCTTTAGAGATGGAATGGTGTTCAATGTTGCACTTGGGCTTCTAAATTTGCAATTGCAGAGTGGTAATCCTAAAACTATGAATTATTGTTGGAAATAATATTGAGAGGGGGGATGAATCAGTATTATCAAATATATAACCTTTTCATTTCATACTCAGATTTATATATGCTACTTCAATGAAGGTAACTCGTGTGTACATGAAATTTTCTTTAAAGCAAGCAACGGATATCCAACAAACTTATGATTTAGTTAATTCATCATATGTTGATCTTTAATCAGTGCATCAATACTTCATTAACCATGTAAACAGTAACCATTTGTAGTAATAATAGAATAAACAATCACACATAAGAAACACACATGAACACCAAGATTTATGGTGGAAACCCAATGTGGGACAAAAACCACCTGTTGTTGTCTTTTTTTAATATAAGAAAAACTTGTTTACAATCTTGTACTGGTGCAAACTCATACTAGTACGCAGGCACTCACCTACAAAAGGCTACAACCTTCACTCGTTCTCCAGCTTCTACTGGAAGGGAGCTACAACCTCCTAGCTCTTGTACTAGCCGATTTGTTTACTAGTATGTAGGCGTCGACCTGCAAAAGGCCCCAACCTTCACTCATTTTCCAGCTTCTACTGGAAGGGAACTCCAACCCCCTGGCTCTTGTACTAGCCAATCCATTTACTAGTATGTAGGCACCATCCTATAGAAGGCTCCAACCTTCACTCGTTTTCTAGCTACTACTAGAAGGGAGCTCCAACCCCCTGGCTCTTGTGATGGATGTTGGGTTGTTTTATATTCTTTCCATGACTAGCCCACATAGTTAACCAGGGGTTAGAGGGGGGGGAAGGTCACAGGGGGTTTGAGGGGTACCCGTAACCCCACTTTATGGGGTCCATGGCAGCACCCCAAAAAATTTTGGTTTTCGACCCTATGTTAGGTTGGGCAGACCCACATATGGTTTTGTGCATGATTTTCGCACATGTTTTTTGGACGCGATGGTTTTCGGTCCATGGTTTTGGACGTGATGGTTTTTCATTCCATGGTATTGGGTGCTTCAAGATGTATAAATATGTATTGTAACATTGAAAGGAACATAATGAAAAATCAAGCTGGTAGTCCTGGTTTTGGGATCTAGTGGAAAATCTTTGTGTATATGTGTTTTATGTGTTATGCTCTCACATTTTTTATTTTATGTGTTTTAGAATTCGCATGCAGGTAATTTCTATATGGGGTTAAAACCTACATTTGGTATCAGAGTTGTTTTGGTTTCAAGGGGACGCCTTGGTTGCTAAGGGGTTTCGCTCGGACCTGTGGTAGACCCTGTTCAATTGGAGATCTGTGAGAATGATTCTGGTGGTAAAAGAAGATGGGCGAGCAGTGGAAAGATAGAGATCGAGAAATTTAATGGTCAGAGTTTTGAGTTGTGGAAACTCAAGATGGAGGATCTGTTGGTGGATAAAGATTAGTGGATCATGGTAGATCCAGGTACTAAACCAATGGGAGTGTCTGATGAAGAAGGGAAGAAGTTGGATCAGAAGGCAAAAAGCACAATACGATTGTGTGTCTTAGATTCAGTATTGTTGAATGTATCAAGGGAAGCTACGACAAAGGTTTTGTGGGACAAGTTAGGGACTTTGTACCAATCTAAGTCTCCGGTGAATAAACTGTTCCTGCAGAAAAAGCTGTATAACCTAAGGATGAAAGATGGATACTTGGTGAGAGAGCATCTGAACACATTTAATATTGTGGTAAGTCAGTTAGCATCTGTTGATATTAAAATTTCAGATGAAGATAAGTGCATCAGTTTGTTGTGTTCTCTACCAGATTCATGGGATAGTATGGTTATTACAATAGGTAGCAATGCAACTGCCTTGCAGTTTGATGAAATAGTCTCATCCTTGCTGATGGAGATGAGACAGAAAAATATGGAGAGCCAGAATGGTGATGCCTTGTCTGTACGAGGACAGTTCTAGAACAGAAACAAAAATAAGTCATCGAGTGGGAGATCTAAATCTCCAAGAAAACCTGTAAAGGTGGTGTGCTGGAAATACTAAAACGAAGGGCACTTTAAAAGGGACTATAAATCTAAAGCTCCTGACAAAGGAAAGGGATCTGATGAGGCTTCTTCTATAGAGGCGAAAACCACCTCAGATGAAGGTGGGAATGTGTACTTGGCTTCTTCAAGTACACATATAGATCATGAGGCATGGTTGATTGACTCAGTTGCATCCTTTCACTTCACTCCCCATAGAGAGTGGTTCTGCGAGTATGAGAAATATAATGGTGGTGATGCCTTCTGGGGGATGACAGGAAGGCTAGAATCGTTGGTCGCGGAAAAGTAAATTTGAAGTTGCAAGGTGGAAGGGTTAGAATGCTTCCAGGTGTTCTACATATTCATGCATTAGCCAGAAATCCGATTTTTGTAAGCAAGCTGGATGATGCAGGGGTAAAAACAGTGTTCGAGAAGGATACCTACAAAATGGTTCAGGGAGCACTGGTATTGATGTGGGGAGTTCGGATTGGAACTCTGTACAAGCCCCAAGGTAGCACTGTTATTTATGGGTGCAATAGTTCTATGGTTCCTGAAGGTGGAGCAGAAAATCTAGTTGTCTCTGGAGAGAAGACCATGCTATGGCATCAAAGGCTTGGACATATTGGAGAGAAGGGCCTTCGAATACTTCATGGTAAAGGTATGGTAGAAGGTATGAGTAATAGCTCTTTGGATTTTGATTTCTGTGAAAATTGTGTGTATGGGAAGCAGAATCGGGTGAGTTTTTCCTCTGGTGGTAAGCGGGCGAAACATATATTAGAGCTTGTGCATAGTGATGTGTTTGCACTTGTGAAGGTTCCATCACTAGGTAAGTTTGTGTACTATGTATCAATTGTAGATGACTTCTCAAGGAATACATGTATATATTTCCTTAAGAAGAAATCTGAAGTCTTTGACAGGCTTAAATAATTTAAGGCTCTGGTGGAAAACCAGATAGAGAAGAAGATAAAGGTGTTGAGGATAGATAATGGTGGAGAGTTTTGCAGCAAGGAATTTGAAGAATTCTGTAAGAAGTGTGGTATATCACGGCATAAGACTACTCCATATACACCTTTGCAAAATGGAGTTGCAGAAAGAATGAACAAGACGTTGATGGAAAGGGCAAGAAGCATGCTCAGTGGTGCCGGTTAGGACAAGAATTTTGGGCAGAGGCGGTGGATACTGCATGTTACCTGGTCAACAGGTCACCTTCATTAACATTGGAAGATAAGACTCCACAAGAGGTATGGGATGGTAAGAAACCCTCTCTTTCACATCTAAGGGTATTTGGATGTGATGCATATATACATGTTCCAAAGGAGAAAAGAACCAAATTGGATAGTAAATCTGAAAAGTGCATCTTTACTGGGTATAAGGATAGTTTAAAGGGTTATAAGCTTTGGAACCGAGTAACAAGCAAGGTTGTGTACAACCAAGATGTGGTGTTCAAAGAGGTGAAAGATGTTATTAAACATGAAGTCCAACAAAAGGAACCTAAGAAGATAGAGTTTGAGCTAAAGGAGGAAGAATCAGAGTCTACAATAGAGGAGGAATCAGAAGATAAAGAGCCACAAACTCCATCTATGAGAAGATCAGTTCAAGAAAGAAGGTAGCCAGAAAGGTATAGTCCATCTGCTTTTTGTTCAAACTTTGCTTTGTCTGTTACTGATGATGATCCCAGAACTATGAAGGAAGCAGTGGATTCAGAGGATGGAAAACTCTAGAAATAGGCCATGGTTGATGAAATGGCATCTTTGCACAAAAATGAGGCTTGGGATCTGGTGGAGTTGTTGGTTGGAAGGAAACCCATCGGTAGAAAATGGGTGTTCAAAAAGAAGACAAATGCAGAAGGAAAAATGGAGAAATACAAAGCTCGGTTGGTAGCAAAAGGTTGTTCCCAGGTACGGGGAATTGATTTTGGTGATATTTTTTCTCCTGTTGCCAAGGTAACTTCTATTAGATTAATTTTATCAGTTGCTGCTGCTTTTGATGTTGAGATAAAACAGATGGATGTAAAGACAACATTTCTTCACGGGGGTCTAGAAGAGGAAATCTACATGAAGCAACCTGAAGGCTTTTTCGTGAAGGGTAATAAAGAACTGGCATGAAAGTTAAAGAAGTCTTAGTATGGGTTAAAACAGTCACCAAGGATGTGGTATCATAAATTTGATACATTTATACGGGGACTTGGCTTCACTAGAAGCAAAGCAGATCACTGTGTGTATTTTAAATTAATTGGTGACCGTGTTATTTATCTAGTCTTGTATGGATGATATGTTGTTGGTTGGAAATGACAAAGAAATTATCCAGGATTTGAAGACCCAATTGTCCTCCAAATTCGACATGAAAGATCTCGGTGCTGCAAACTATATTTTGGGCATGGAATTAAAAGAGATCGGGCAAAGAGGAAGCTTTGGTTAAACCATAAGAAGTATGTCGAGACAATACTGCAGAGGTTTAATATGCAGGATAGTAAACTGGTGAAGGTTCCTATTCCTGTAGGTGTGAGGTTATCTGCTAAACAGTGTCCCAAGACACAAGAAGAGGAAGAGGACATGTCCCGCGTTCCATATGCAAGTGCAGTCGGTAGCTTGATGTATGCCATGGTCTGTACTAGACCAGACATTGCACATGCAGTGGGAGTATTGAGCAGGTTTATGTCAAAACCAGGGAAGGAGCACTGGACAGCAGTGAAGGGTGTTTTCAGGTATTTGCGTGGCACTAGTGATTATGGTTTGTGCTACCAAGGAAGACCAGGATTGGACAAAGTGTTGGATATCCGTGGCTTTGTTGATGTAGATTGGGCTAGAGATTTGGATCAGAGAAGATCTACAAGTGGGTATGTGTTTAACCTATTTGGAGGTGCAGTCAGTTGGATGAGTAAGAAACAATATGTAGTGGCACTATCAATTACAGAGGTAGAATACATGGCAACCACTCATGTGAGAAAGGAAGCAGTTTGGTTGTAGAGATTGTGTTCAAGTATGGGGTTAGTACAGGAAGCTATAAGGATAGACTGTGATAGCCAAAGTGCAATTTTCTTGGAAAAGAACCCCACATATCATTCAAAGACAAAGCACATTGATATTCAGTATCACTTTCTGAGGGATATGATAGAAGACAAAAAGGTGGACACTTTGAAGAATACTGCAGATGCATTGACAAAATTTGTGAGATCTGAGAAGTTCTCTTGGTGTAGAGAAACAATGGGTGTTGCAGGGCTAGATAAATGACTAAGCTCTCTTGTGGGCCCCTGTGGAAAGAAAACAACAAGTGGGAGAATGTTGGGTTGTGTTATATTCTTTCCATGACTAGCCTACGTAGTTAACCGAGGGCTAGAGGGGGGGAAGGTCACAGGGGGTTTGAGGGGTACCCGTAACCCCAATTTATGGGGTCCATGGCAGCGCCCCAGAAAATTTTGGTTTTGGACCCTATGTTAGGTTGGGCAGACCCACCTATGGTTTTGTGCATGATTTTTACACATGTTTGTTGGATGCGATGGTTTTTGATCTATGGTTTTGACGTGATGGTTTTTCAGTCCATGGTATTGGATGCTTCGGCATGTATAAATATGTATTGTAACATTGAAAGGAAGATAATGAAAAATCAAGCTGGTAGTCCCGGTTTTGGGATCCAAGGGAAAATATCTGTGTATATGTTTTTTATGTGTTATACTCTCGCATTTTTATTTTATGTGTTTTAGAATTCGTATGCAGGTAATTTTTGTATGGGGATAAAACCTACACTGGCCGATATTTTTACAAGTACATAAGCATCAACCTACAAACGGCTATGACCTTCTCTCTTCCTCCAGGGACCAGGTTTCATAAATTTTCAGACTGGATACTCCTGGAATACAATACCAAAATCTAAAGGCCACATTTCATCAAATTTTCATACTGAGCCCATCAATAACATTGAAGCTCAAAATTAATCACCACAACAATACAACCATCAAATACATCTGCATCAACCAATCACTGAAACTCAATCATCAAACTCTAAATCAATCATTGAAAACCCATCATCATTGAAGAAAATCACAATCAGTCAATCTGAACATTTAAAATATTGTCACCAGAACACAAAGCAGAACCTGGAACTCTACATCAACAACCAAAACCAACTACAACTTCAAACATCATATTTCATAATGTATACCCTACTTTGATGTGCTGACCCAGCGTGTATACGCGCTTTTACTAAAGCGAACCACCATATAGACCTGCAAATACTAACTTAAAACATCAAAACTATTCCAGACTTCAGTCATGCCCATATCAGAACATTTACAGTGTAAATCATGCATTAGTATTCAGATCTAGACTATCCATGATCAAACCACATAATGATACTTCATTTCAAGCCTTTTGATCCCGATCCATCCTCTATCATCAACCACATAGGTGCATCCTTAGTTCAAATCAAGCAAAGCATTAGAAACCCATAACCTGTATATTTGATCTAACACTTCATAAGATATTCAATACTTGCACTACTTGGCCTAATGATCTTCTCCTCCTTATATAGTTTTAGGCCTTTCTCAACGCCTCGAACCAAAACCACTTAGGACCAATACCCCAGACCAATACCCCAGACCAAATACCTCAGACCAAATACCTCGGACCAAATACCTAGGACCAAATACCTTGGACCAAAACCTTAATTTTCCATCGCATACGTGCTTTTCATTCTGTGAAAGTGCGTGTATACATATACGTTCATTTTGTTCTGTTAATCCACATGTATACACTGCTTGGACAAAGTGAACTAGTGTATAATTCTTAAACCAGTCTCTTTCTTCAATCTCTAAAATCTTATCTGTAATCCTTTGTTGTTAACCTGTTGCGCTGTGAACTGTCATCTGTGTGATTTTCCGTCAAGGACAACACCTGTATCATAATGCCATCAATTATTCTTTGTCAATTGTTTATATTGTTGTAGTTAGGGATAAAGGCCTTGAAACTGTGACTTCTTGTCTCAATCCCAGGTTCGAACCATGATTGTGTATATCATTCATGGCTCTAGCCTATGTACTTGGTCCTCTATAAGGTGACTTTTTGAAGTGCATTTTTTTAATTATTTCCCTGAAATCTGAGCATTATATGGCTAAAATTTTCAGTTTTACTATGATCCCAGTTGCAAGGCGCCATTTTTTTCCATGAAAGAAGTATTGAATTTTCTTGAGACAGGAAAGCAGAATAAACAAGAGCCTAGAATGAACCCTAAAGGATAATTTCGAGAAAAGAGTAAAGTTTTATCTGGAACAACATATCACTTTTGTTCAAATGCTTCAAATATTGGTATACTTTCTCTAAAGAAAGAGAAACATTAGAAAAGAGGGCCTAGAATAAACCCTCAACAAGAACTTGGAGATGAAATTACAGATTTGTCTGGATCACTATTCAAATTTTTATCAAAAGTGATTCAAATATTGGTGGAATTTCTCTGGATACAGAAAAATGGTGTAAACAAAGGCCTAAAATGAACCTTGGAGGAGAATATGCAGATGGAACAAAATTTTTGTCCCAAACAACATTCGAGTTTTATTCAAGTGCTTCAAATATTGATGGAATTTCACTGGATGCCACTACTCTTCCCTTTTTTTTATCATCCTCTTCCTCTTCGTGTAGTATGCCATTCTCCATAACTGGTAGTTCTAACCTACTGGTTCACAAAAAAAAAAACCTCTTGACTTCCTATCCTTAACCAATGGTTACATTGCTTAAGTTAGATCGATATTATGTAGGAACTGAAGCTATGTTCGCAGACCTAGGTCATTTTTCAGTTCGTTCCATTCATGTATGGATATGGATCAATACATTGTATACTAAATTTAAATTTACATTTAAATTTTAAGATTATGTATGTAAGTAGTCTAACATGTTGGCCTTGATCAGATTGCCTTTACTAGAATAGTCTATTCTGATTTAATATGCGCATATGTGCGCCAAGCTGCAAATCTCACAGAGTTTCTGCAAGACTTGTCAAATACATTTTACAAATCTGCTCCAAGTAGCTTCACTTATGCTTTAATTTTCTCTCTTTTATTTACAACTTATCCTTTAATATGTTCTATTATTTTCAAGTCTAAGGGCAAGTTTTCTGTTGTTTCTATGGATAAATTTAATTTTTTAATAACTTTTCAAACTGAGCTCACCTTTTTTTATGATAAATGACTCAAATTTTGTGACAGGGCTATATATTGGCCAATTTTTGTAGTTGACATTGTTGCTTCTATTGTAGCAAGCCAAGCCATGATCTCTGCAACTTTTGCTACCATAAAGCAATCCATGTCACTTGGATGTTTTCTACACTTAACCGTGATGCACACTTCATTAAAACATGACGGCCAAGTGTATATTCCAAAAATCAACTACATTTTCATGTTGCCATGTGTCTTTGTCACCATTTCTTTCCAAGATACTACCAAGATCGGAAATGCCTATGGTACGCATGTACGATTAGTGTTAAATTAAAATATATAACATAATCTTGCATTTAAATTTTATTTCATAGAAATTGATGTTAGTGTGCTTCTTGATAGGTGGGTGAATTAATGGGTTGGTAATTCAAAATGGTTAAAATGAATAGACACTTGGTGGAGGTGTTTGGTGAATCATTTTATGTAGATGATGTATTTTTCTTTTATTTGTGCAATAATACTAATAACCATTAGTGTGTGCTTGCCTTGAACAATAAATTTGAGGAAATCTATGATGTTGATAAGTTTATCTACAGTTTTCGTGATGTGATTAAAGTGGTAAGGAAATTTTCTAAAGATAGAATAGCAAATAGAATTGTAGTAATTAAGATTCCACACAGGATCATAGAAAAATATATAGTAGAAAAGGTGGATCTATTATTTAGGAGGACAAGAAGTATCATGTATAAGAGAGTTTCTTCGGCATAAATCACAAGAAATTTCATTTGTTGATGCATTTTGAACCAACAAGTGTGGTTCATCATTAAGACAAGTTGAATGAGCAGACTAGGCTTTGTATGATTAAATAGATAGAGCAAAAACTCCAACTGTGGTTTAAAGAAGATCTCCAGGAATGAGGCCCTTGCCATTAAATCTAGTAGCTCGGTGGGTCCCTTGCACAGTAAACTCATTGAGAGCAATCCTATCATGCCTAGAATCTATGGTCTCCCTAAAATTCATTAGGAAGGGGCTCCCCTTAGGCCCATAGTCAATACCATTGGAGGTCCTACCTATCTTCTGGCAAAGTTCCTTGCCTTGAAGTTTAAACCCTTAGTGGGTCGTACAGGGTCCTTCATTAAAGACTCGACCTCTTTTATAGAGGAGCTCAAGGACATTAAGCTAGACTCTGGAGACATTCTAGTCAGTTTTGATGTTGTTTCCCTGTACACTTGCATCCCTATAAATGAGGCCATGGATGTAATCAACCGTCTATCCGATCCTGATACCGCTCGATTGGTTGAGATCTGCCTCACTTCGACCTTTTTCTGTTTTGAAGGTGAGTTCTTTGAGAAAACCTGTGGTGTTGCCATGGGCTCACCCCTTTCCCCTGTTGTTGCGAAACTTTTTGTGGAGGATTTTGAATCCAAAGCTCTTAACTCAGCCCGCCTCCTGCCTAAGCTTTGGAAAAGATATTTAGATGACACTAATGTCATCTGGTCTCATGGCCAAGAGGAATTGGACCTCTTCTTCGATCATCTCAATAATCAATCCTCGGCCATTAAGTTCACGAAGGAGCAGGAAGTCGATGGCTGCCTCCCTTTCCTTGATATTCTTATCTCTACGAATAGTGATGGTTCCCTCTCCCACTGATTGTTTCGTAAGAAAACTCATACGAAGCAATATCTTCATGCTAGTTCCCACCATTTCCCATCTCAGAAGTTGGGGGTTCTCAACACCCTTGCTACTCATGCCTTAAGGATCTCTAATGATAAGAGCTTCGAGGAGGAGAAAACCCATATCCTTAATGTCTTTGTTGAGAATGGTTATAGTAGGCACTTGGGTCAAAAGGCTTTCCTCAAAGCAACTAAGAATTCGTTAGCTAAAGAGATAAGAAGGAGAGGATTCCCAATATCCATCTTCCATTTGTTCAAGGGACTACAGATAGGATTGCGAGGATTCTTAAGAGGCATAATGTCCCCTCAACCTTTAGACCTCTCAATACCATTCGTAAGTCCCTCAGATCTGTGAAGGATCCTATCGACCCTAAGGACATGAAAGGGGTTTATATTATTCCTTGTTCATGTGGGACTCCCTATATTGGTGAGACTAGTCGCTCCATTAATCAAAGGATTAGTGAGCACGCAATTGACCTTAAGCATAGAAGAGTCAAGTCTTCTGCTTTAGCAGAGCATGTGGAGAAAACCAATCATCATGTCTGCATTGAGGAGACTAGTGTGATTGCTAGAGTGTCCCATTTCCATCACCGGAAATTTAGGGAAGCGCTTGAGATTGAAAAAAGGCCAAACAATCTCAATAGGGAGGATGGTTGGAAGATCAGTAGCTGCTGGGTCCTAACCCTCTCCTCCTAGTCGTGGTCTTCCTGTCTTCCCTTCCCTTTGTTTGGTTTTTCCTGTTGTCTTTTAAGATTTTTTCCCTTGGTTTCTTGTTTCTTGGGGCCTTCCTTCCTTGAGGTTCTTATAGTCTGAGGGATTGTAGTAGACTTTTTTTCTTCTTTTTTTACTAATAACTTAGAGAAAATAAGCTTGAAATTAATCTTTGATTATTTGAACCTTTAATTTTAAATATTAAAAAAAAAAATATTTCTAACCTTAAATTACTCTAGTTTTTATATATTGAACTAACCTTTGAATTAAAATTAATTTATTTTTTAATTATTTTATTAGTAATATTATAAATGTAAATAATATTACAACTTGCTACCCCAATTTTTATAACTTTTATAACTAACTACTCCATTATTTAGATTTAATAACTTGGTTGACTTACTATTTATTTTATTTATTTTTATAATATCATATTAAATTACCTCTATTCACTCACATTATTTACTATTTACTTAAACTTCTTGAAAGAATCTTCGGCGAAAAATCACATAGAAGAGAATTTTTCAACGCGTCTTTCAAACCAACCAGTGTGGGTTCAGGTCAGGAACAACTTGTCCTGACAATGAACAACACTGGTTGGTTCGAAACGCGTCAATAAATTATCTCTATTGATTTTCGCAAAGATTCTGCTCAAAATTGATACGGATCATAGAAGCCTAAATTCAATAATATTGTTAACTTTGCTTTATAAACTATTATTTAAAATTAATTTAATTTATAATTAATTTACTATTTATTTATATATGGAACAACCCCTTTGACTTACATATCGAGATATTTATGTATTTTTATATATTTAATAATTTTTTTTATAATTAACTATTAATTACTCTAACTTTTTAGATACAACATCTTTGATAACTAACTATTAATGTAAATTAATTTAGGTTATAATTTATTTTTAATAGATATAGGTGGTTAAATAGGGTTCGTTCACTTTTAAGAATTTAACTAACCAAAGAAAATTTTTGAATTAAATATTGGTTATTCCCCTAATCTAGTCAAATCTAGTCGTTGTCAATATAGCCGTTACCTGGTCTTGGAATACAGCTGTTGGAGGTTTTGCTCTATCTATTTAATCATACAAAGCCCGGTCTGCTCATTCAACTTGTCCTGACGATGAACCATACTTGTTGGTTCGAAACACATCAACAAATGAAATTTCTTGTGATTTACACCGAAGAAACTCTCTTATACTTAAGATGGATCACAAAAGCCTCAAGTCAACAAGAAGTATCATCCTCAGTATCTTGTATCCATCTATAGACATGAAAATAAAAGAACGATCAAACCCTAAGATTGAATCTGTCTATTACTTTGGCACGTATGGTGTTGTTGAGTTTCACCCTGATATCAGAAGGGCGGGAGGAAAAATGCTAAAAAATTTACATGATGCAGGGGATGTATCACTAAGACACTTTATTGCTATAGATTTGAGAATGGATATTTTTCTTAAAAAGGGTTGTGAAAATGTTGGTGGCAGCATCAACTCAGGAACAAAAATATGTTTTTTAGCATAGGATATTGGCATATTTTTTAGAAAAGTTGCGCTCCAAACAGATACTCCTCTTTATTTGACACAATCCACATAGCATGAAAGCCTCAATTCTCTCAAAGATATATTTCCAAGTGTATATATCAAGGTATGGAAACCATCTTGTGGCCGTCATGTTGCCAATCTGTCACTTATACCCCTTGCCACTTCATCTTTTGTTCATATCTTCAATCTGGTAGATGTAGGTATAATATTTATTTCACTACTTAACTATCAAACTCTCATACATAATTTGTTTCTAAATCAACCTTATGTTGTGATGGGAAAATAGTATTCCATCTAATGAATAGGAACATTTTTTTCGTTATGGAAAAACAAAATTTGAAAGAGCCCTTGATCTTTATATCTGCTCTCATAGTGATGTGTTTGTTCCTGCAATTTCGGGTATGTTCTATGCAAACATTGTTGGACAGAGAATTGAAGCTGGAAGGACGCAAACACTTGTACCCACAATAAAATAATATTATGCTGTTATGTATCATGTTACATTATTGACAAAAGTCACTTATCCTATTCATGCTTATGTTAATATCTATGTGCCATTCAATTTTGAAAGCCAACTGTAGTGAGAAAGTCCACAAAGGTTCCCCAGGCTAGATTTCTTTTATGGATAAGAAAATTTTAAGTTGCTTACCCAAGTTTCAGAATTTGTACTAGCAAAGAGTCCTATTAAATTATGAGAAAATCAACTTCCTACAAAATGAAAGCTTTGATGGGGGTGACCTAGAAACTATAACATTATTTGTTATGTGATGTTTGTAAATTTCTTCTATGATGGGATTCCATAAATACATTTTTAAATTTCAATTTATTCTATGGGAGATTTCATCTGCCAGAAAAAGATTGTTGGAATAACTTTAATATGATTGCACCTTTTAATTTAATGAGTACAAGATTTATTCACTTAACCAAAATTCTGGTATGTTGAAAGCTTTCAGATGGTTTATGTATAATTAGGCAGTGTTAAGTTGAATATCAAGCTTCATGCTAAGAAATTAAGCTAGCCATAAGCTCCATGAATTTCTCGTTGTTATGAGAATAGTTAATGACTTTCACTACTAACTGTCAAAAGATTAATAATTATTTATCAGTTGGAACAATTAACAACCAACATATCATAATTTCATAACACAACAAACTATAACTAGGAATTGCCCCAAAAGGTGCAAGGGAAGCCGATACGATTGTTAAATTAAAAATGTTGTATTTCATTTCCATAATAAAAAAATAGTAATTGATAGGTGCAATTTCCTTTGCTAGAATAGTCTATCCTACTTTAATTTGCGCATATGTGGGCCAAGTTGCAAATCTAAGGGAGTTTCGCCAAGACTTGTCAGATACATTTTAAAAATCTACTCCAAGTAACTTCACTTATCCTTTAATTTACTTTGCTTTATTTACAACTTATCCTTTAATATATTATGTTCTTTTCAAGTCTAAAGGCGAGTTCTCTGTTGTTGCTATGGATAATTTTAAATTTTTAATAACTTATCAAACTGAGCTCATCTTTTTTAATGATAAATGACTTAAATTTTGTGACAGGGCTATATATTGGCCAACGTTTGTAGTTGCAATTGTTGCTTCTATTATAGCAAGCCAAGCCATGATCTCTACAAATTTTGCTATCATAAAGCAGTCCATGTCCCTTGGATGCTTTCCACGCGTAACCATGGTGCACACTTCATAAAAACATGAAGGCCAAGTGTATATTCCATAAATCAATTATATTCTCATGTTGCGTCTTTGTCAACATTTCTTTCCAAGATATTACCAATATTGGCAATGCCTATGGTATGTATGTACGATTGGTGTTAAATTAAAATACATGACATAACCTTGCATTTGAATTTTATTTCACAGAAATTGATGTCAGTGTGCTTCTTGATAGGTGGGTTAATTAATGGGGTGGTAATTCAAAATGGTTAAAATGAATAGAAACTTAGGGGATGTGTTTGGTGAATCAGAATGGTTAGGATGGAAATACAAGAAGGGAAGTCATATGTAGAAATATGTTTGTTACTCAAAATATAAGGGATTAAAAATGATTTAAAGTATGAATATTTATTTATCTATATAACTATATATTTTTTTTAAGTCAAAAAATTAGTTGACATTCGAATCCTATATAAATTTATATATTAAAGTTTTGAACTGTATGTAAATTGGATGTAGGCATAGCCATGGTTGGGGTTATGATTGTCACTTCATCTTTCCTCACACGAGTAATGCTTATGATATGGCAGACTCATCTATTGCTGGTCATTATGTTTGTCACTATATTTGGAGCAATCAAATTCACATACTTCTGAGCAGTGTTGTACAAGTTCCCCCAAGGGGATACCTTGCGTCAGCTTTTGGTGCAATGTTGTTATTTGTAATGTATGTGTGGCACTATTTCCATATAAAGAGATACGCCTATGAAGTAGAACACAAGGTGTCAACAGAATACATGTTAACCCTGGGTTCGAGTCTCGATGTCACCAAAGTTCCAGGGATTGGGCTTTTATACATAGAACTAGCACATGGAGTTCCAACAATATTTGAACATTTCATGAGAAACCTCCTTGCTAGGCACTTTGTCCTTGTATTAGTCTATGTCAAGTATCTTCCTGTGAATACAATTCCAGCTAAAGAACGATTTGTATTTCGCAGATTTGGTCCAAAGTAACACAAAATATATACATGCATAGCTAGGTATGGTTATCGGGACATTAGGACTAGGAATGTGGAATTTGAGAACTAGTTATTGGAATACTTGAGAGAATTTATACAGTTCGATTACATATTCACAAATGATATTAAAAAGCAATCTCAACATGAAGGAAATAGTTCTAATTCTAGAGAAAGTATAGTCATATTGAGGCTACTTCTGAAAATGAACTGATGAATGCGTATGACTAAGCGTCCCTATGGTGGGAATAGGAAGTACTAAAAAGAAGAGGACTTTTTAAGTAGTCGAACGTAGGAAGAAATTAAAGCCAAGCGAATGTGAAAGGATGACGAAGAAAGGATAACAAACACGAGCGATCATGGGGAAGAAGGAATATTAGAGAGGCCATGTATAATTAGGTTTTTAAAAACTAGGTGATATAAATGTTAGTTTTTAGTGTCTATAATATTCGGAGTTGTCTGAACCTTAACTCCCTTTACTAATGACCACCACCATGACCACCAATTTTGTCCATATCATCTTCAGTCACTTGAACATTGAGAAATGCATATTGCAAGTAAAGATTGCTCAAACATGATAACATCAACGATGTATCAATACACTATTATAGTCCATCTCTTGTTAACTGGGACACTATTACTTATATTAATGAAACATTTCTTGCTAATTTATTTATATAGGGAGGCTGCCCCTATCTCTCATCTCCCTATCTAGTACTTTGGTCACATCTTCTTTCTTCTATGCTATTAGTTCTTATGCTACCACCTTAAAGTGTTTCCTTTACAAAATCTAATACAATTACTAATTTAAAAAAATTAAGAGCAATGATGAGACACATTTGTTTATGATGAGACACATTTGTTTATGATGCAATTATAATTATAAGCTATTTGAAAGTCTCTCTATGCACGCTTATCTAATTTCAATTGCCAAGAAGTATTTACCATTGTCAAAGTCAATGGTGTATATTTTCGAATATATACATGTCTAGATATACACACGTCATGATAGGCATCCGTTTTGAATGGTGCATCTTATGACATATACAGTGATTGTAGGTGATTCATCATTCACTTACTCCAATAACACGCCATGAAATGAATACATGAGTTGTCCATCCCTAGGTGGCGGGCAAAACAGGGTCCAGCGGTAGAGCATCAGAAAGACGTGATAGGCACACAGATGTAAGTTATTCTGTGGCCATGAGACATGGGATTTCTGTGACTGAAGAACTCCAAAAGTAATTCCCGGTACTCCCGCGGAATTATGGGCTTTCTACTTTTATGTGAGGCGCGCCAACTGATTCTGAAACCTTCTGCTGGCCGTTGTAGGTAAAACGAAGTGCCCTGCAGTTTCTGGCAACTTTCATGTTTTGCGGGGAACGAATATTCACTACCATATCCGGTCCAGGGGAAGCTTTAATATAAAATATACTCCACCATGTATCAATTGGTCTTTTAAACTGTAAAATATTTATTTCTATCCTAAAGTGGTTTGTAAAATTTAGCGCACCATAAAGAGTAGGACACTATAATCGAGAGGCATAATTGCAATCACAATTATCATTGTCTGTGCAGGAAAATCAATTTGCATTAGGAATCGGGACAAGTGATGTGTATGTTACTTTAATTTTCACCACTTGGAGTTTCTTGATTTGTTTCAGAATAAATTTTGTGGATTTCTAAAAGAAATGAATGAAGTATTGACTTAAATTTTGCGAAATGGCACCAAGCTAGACAATTTAGACGTTTAAACCATTGTTAATTTTGTAGTGTCACATCCGTGTCCAACGAAATACCGGTGAAGTGTTTAACCCGACACGTGATGTGACGTGGAAATGGTTTAGCAGTAGTCTTTATTAATACGATTGATTAAAATATTGACATCCAATCATGTCACAAAGCCTTATCCCAATATTTAAATAGGATAAATGGCAGACAGCAGGAGTCATGCCAACCGGCTCCAATCTTCCCCGCCATTCATTAACTTGCCTTCCCATATGCCAGACTATACCTGCTATATAATTATATAGATTTCCTGTGAATTGCTATTCATAGCTACATATAGTCAATCCCCCTCTCGGCTCCTGTCGTATTTGTTGTCATATCCATATCGGCAGTTATAACAGGAAGAGCAGTTCTTCTCTGCAGCCGAACTATCATCGCCGTTGTATTTCGTGATCGAATCTCCAGGCGGTGTTTCAATCATGTTTGATATACACAGAAAGCGCGGCGGAGAGTTGTTGGCTCCGCCGAACTCCACCGAGGTACGGGAGTCCAAACGCTTCAAAGGCGAAGAAACGGACTTGTTTTCTGAGTTCTCGCAATTAGACAGATTTACCGTAGCAGAAGAAGAAGCAGCGGCTTCCAGTGAGGATCGTGTAAGTGGGGTCATGAGAACCCTGGAGGAAGATGTCAGCGCGACATGTTCCACTCTCTACGCCCCCATCACGGTGGATAATTCATGGGCCTTCGACATTTCTTGCGACTGTGAAGCCCAGACTCTAGTTTCGGAGTCAGGTATTGATCTGTCTTACCTCCTAGAGGCTTCAGACGACGATCTTGGTATCCCCGTTCTGGACTTGAAGTACGATCAGGTCTGTCAATTTCGTTGGGAAACCTCGCCCGCTCAGGGTTTGTCAGAGAACCCTGATCTCAAATACGTATGTCAAAATTGGAGTTTCGAAGACGAGGTTGAAAACGATCACCATTGTGTATTGTACGAATATACCTGGGATTACAGCCAAGTGGTGGATTATATGAACAGAGATTTTATCAGCCAGGAAATGTTTTTTGAAGAAGATTTTTCTGCGGCATGGATATTGGAAACTGCCGATTGCACGTAATCAACTGGACGTTCAAATCTCTGGAATCAGGGCCATGCTACAGCACAATTTTCAGAATTGTTGCATAATTGTATGATATATTGATTGCAGAACAGATCTTAAGCCACCTTTGATTGATCAAGATGGCCATAAGGAAAAATATGTAGTTATGATATCATTGATCTACAATATTACGATTGTATCTTTAACACTTTGATATGAGCGAATATGAAATTCATTGAATGGTATTGAATGCCCACTGGTTCGTAGAGATAAATTTTCCTGACTATGGTTTTGTATTGTAAAAGGTTATGGTAGAATTGTACATCGGAAATTTACGACATGGGAAAGTATGATATGACTCACCATTTAGTACCAAAATTTTATACGGAGTGTCATTATATTAAGTTAACTAAATCTTAAAATATATTAAATTTTTAAAAGTTATTTGTACAATTGCAATTTTATGATCAATAATTTTGGTAATCAATGTCATTGAAAGTACGACTTAGATTTTAACGGCTTACATCAAACGAATGGCAACATGCTCCACATAATTTCTATATACTTTGAAGGAAATGGAATCACAAAAATTATCGATATAGATTGTTTAAAGAGAGTATGAATAAGAAGAAATTTAGATGAGCTACTATGTACTCCACTCAACATTAGATTAATGTGATCTCTTAAACTATTTCAACTGGTTTATATTCTTATATTATAACAAGGGAGCCACTGTCGTGGCGGTAGTCCCTGCCGCGGTCTGCAGAGAAAACACAATATATATAAATGTTCATAGATATTATCAATATTTCTATTATATGTCTCGGATCAGGAATAACAGCACAATCTCCGGTGCAAAACCTGCTGTTAAATGTTTATAAATGTTATCAAACATAAAATGAGAGAAACCGAAACTTTTTATAATCCACGATTTTAAAATGTGTGTCATACGCCATTGTTTCTTCAAAATCGCATGCTTAGTAATTAAAGGCACATGCAGACCCCACGCAGCATACCACCATTAAACCTATCGCCAAGTTCGAAGTGGGATTCCATTTCCCCACTAGTAAACCTAACCTGCCACATTGTTCAAAGTTGGATTCTATCATTTTCTTTTACAATATCATGTCTTTTCCATGAGTAAAGCTTTGTCAAAACACAATATTACGACTTTGTATGTGAAATCTCTGCATGCACTCCAAGTGTCCTTTGCAAAGCTACAGCTCTACATCCATTACAGGTTTTGCATATTCGGTCACTTGTACTGGTAAGTACTGCAAGACCACTATCCGCTTTGCACAATCCTGGAACAGTGAAAGTAGGACAAGTAGGGCAGCCCGGTAAAATTTTATTGCACTTTTCTTGACTGCTCTTATCCTTTACAAAAGAATTATGCAAGCTTCCAACATATTGGTATTGTAATTCTCTTCATTAGTAATTATATAGAGATATGTGTGATTAATAACATAAATTTGTTTGATTTTGTTTCATTTATATTCAGTGGCTCTATCTCTACAAAATACAAAAGCAGTAATGATTTGGTCGCATTTGTTGTTCTGCTAAAATATTTATATAGTGTTTCACCGCCGATACCAACGCAGTTTGCATCACAATAGGCGGAGGAACATTTTGGGTATTGTTTGTTGAAATGAGCTTTTGCGACCTTACAAGAGTTGTATTTTCTCGTGCGGCATTGCACTCCACAGGCGGTCGAACTCATCTTGTGGATACCTACTTAATTCAGATGCAAAAATGTTCAGAATACCGACAAAAGAGTTATCACAGATTGACAACGGTAGTCCATAAAAAATTGGGGTTACTTTCTTCGTGTGTGAGTTTTAGATTACCAGAGTTTTCTAATATTTAAAAGAAGGCGTTTTTTCTACTGAGCAAGAGAGTTTTAGATTATCGGAGAGAAACATATAAACTGTAAACAATTCCCTGATCAATGAAAGACACGTCTAACAAAAAGAACCCAGAATACCCTTTCATTGAAAAATGAGTAAATAATACTCTACAAGTAAATGACCAGAGCCAACAAGATCATAGATTTCCACATTTAATTTTCAAAAGTAGGCCATTGAACCAAAGACAATTTGCAATTCAAATTCACCTGTTAACAGTAACTTGGAAGAAACCTCTTAGAAACCAAATGTTAACAAGTTTATAAATCTGAATAAATAGGTCTAATTAAGAAATAGCGGCAAAGCTACTGCCAACAAAATATATATGCAATACAATGAAATGTTTAGGAACACATTTATATATAACACTTGTATAGTAAACCAAAAGATAATTTATGGATAGCCACCACATTTCAACAAGTTTATATACCTGCATAAATATGTCTAATTAAGAAATAGCTGCCAACAAAATATATATGCAATACAATGAAATGTTCAGGAACAACATAGTTAAAAAAAACCCATAGTATAAATTGTATTGGTAAATCCAAGTTGACAAACAAATCTTCAAGGTAACCTTGAGAGTTTCAATACAACAAAATAGTTAAAAAGAACATGATTAAAAAAACTTATAATATAAATTGTATTGGTAAATCCAAGTTGACAAAAAGTTTCAATACAGAGGAATAGTTAAAAAGAAAGAGTTTCAATACAGCAAAATAGTTAACAAAAACATGATTAATTTGACTAAAGCGGACACAAGCCAAAATACCTGGAACTTGGAACTGACTAAGGTAATTTTCCATGTAAAGAATATGGCTACTATTACAAGAAATTGAATGGTCAAAACCCTGAACGAGTATGGTAATTTTAATTACTAAGTACAAGAAATTTAAGGGTCAAAACCTTGGAACCAACTATGGTAATTTTGCATGTAAGAAATATTGCTAGTAATAACAAGAAATTTTAGGGTCAAAGCCCCAACCCATTCTGGAAGTTCAAAAAGGAAAAAAAGAAGGAAGCCAAACAAACTTCTATAGGAAAGAAAGGAAAAGTCCAAACGCACTTTTTCCAAGTACAAAATTATAATAGCAGCAGTTTTGGCATGGATGTTAATATAGAGTTATACCAATGACCCATTGGTAGGTCATATAATAGAATCAACAAATGAACTTACCTTAGGTATAAATAATGTGATGTAGAATATTGGGAATGTTCTTTTATAACAGGCCGCAACTTTAAAAAAAACCAAATTCTCGTCGAAAGGGATATAAATTTGGCAAACTAATAAAACAGGGTAAGTGGAAGCTGTAAAAATCTTACCTGAGTTGCTATTCAGGAGAAGCTCAATCCTCGTAACCCTGCGAACGAAATTATGCTGGGAGAGCTTTAGAAAAACTCAGTGTTGGTTAATTTGGAATTCCCATGTAATTCCTTACCAAGAGCAGGGACTTGTGTGTTCACCTTCTTTGCCATGTCTCGGCTGAGCAAAAATGTACAGATGCCTGGAAAACCTGTTGACTTTCAAAAATGTAATAAACGGTTCAATACTCATTAGCGACCAGAGTAAAGGGGAACAATAATAACCATAATAGACGAGCATTCCCGTGTACTTAGTTACCTGGGTTCCATGTTGAAGAACTTTGGTCGCAGAGCTACAACCTCTAGAACGCTGGGGTCTCGAATGATTCCAGTTGGAGTGAGGGAAGAGGGAAGGTCGTTACCATCGTAACTTCCACCCAAATTGACCCCCCAGATTCACCTCAGATTTCCACCGTTCGATGTTTGCGCAACATCTGAAAGTGCAGCTTCCAGCTGGTTATGGCGACATGGACATGTCAATTAACGCCAACCTTGTGGGTTTCATAAACCATTGATAATGTACTATAAATATAAACCAAGAGCTTAACTCGTTAGTGCAGCTTGACATAATAACTTGGCATATATATATATTCTCGAACTAAACAAGCAGACATGTATTCCCCTATGTTATAAAGTGTTGAAAACAAGTTAAAACAAATAGTCTCATTAAGCGAAAAAGAGCAAGTATATAGTGGTAAATGAGAATGTTCATCAACTGTATAGTAATTTCTTTTTAAATTGAGGTGCAGGAGGTGTTACAACTGATTTTTAAAATTAATAAAAAGTTAATTTTACAAGTTTAAGTTTAATTTTAATATATTAAAATTAATAAATAATCAACTAAATTATAAAATTACATGAATTTATGTACATTGATCGATCACATAAGAAACTATTTATACTTTTCACTTACGGTAATTTAAGAAAACAAATTTCAATCAACTTAATTATTATCTAAATAATTCTTGATTACAAAAATAGGTATCATAACATTAACACGGAGCTGCATAAATGATTGGATCAAAATTGCTAAACCTCACTTCAGCTTCATCGATTTGAGCAAAATTAAAAAAAAAAAATTATTTTTGATGTAAAATTACATGAATTTATTTCAATCGAATTAATTACAATATAACTGATTTAATTAAAAAATGTATTGCAATGTAGTTTACATATATGGGTATGGTATGATACAGGACACTTAGTATGGTAGGATACACGACACTGTTTTTTAATAAATATCCAATTGGAATATGAGATTTTTTTTATAGTATAAGGGATCTATTTCTCTGGACTGTTTAAAATTTACATAGGTATACATACTCTACTTTTTCTAATTTTCCATTTTCTATTTTAAACTTAGAAATTTGAAAACACATCTCAAGAAAAACACATGAACACATCCTCTTAACTATTAAACCCACTAAAACTATATAAAACTAAACTTGTAAACTTTTACAAATATTTCTATCATTTTTTCGCCATATCACTTGCATTCACTGTATGTATGGTAACAGCGTGACAGGGAAAACAACTTGAGATGGCCACATCAACAAATATTGCATTTCGCGGAAATGGAACTGAAACAATTCTTCACAAATTTGTTTGCAGTGCTCTATTGTTTGATAGGGTTCTGCCATCTCGTGAAATGAAATTCCACAACATTCTCTAGAATTATCTGGAATTCGTTTCAAATGCAAATCCAGAGATACGAAACTGATGTGCAATAGTACGATGGCATTCATCATAAAATGTCTGGGTGTCAATCTGATTCAACCGACATAGAGACGCACGAGTCAATTATGGGTTGAATCATTCTCCACCTTGCTCACATCATACGTCTGCCAAACGGTTTATACATTTACAAAATGTACACTAGATTTGACGTAGAGTCCAAACCAAATTATGATTGCATCGTCTATCCTTCTCATCGAGATAACACAAAATTTGCTATGATATTTTTGTGTATACTGCGTTATATATAGGAAATTATTTCCATGTAGAATTAATGAATTTTTTATTATTCTACTTCACCGCTCGTTGTTAAGATTCAGTTGTCGAATGCAAACATCAATGATGAAAATTTTGCAATTTCGATAATATGATATAATCTCCAGTACAACATTAGTTCCATAATATGATATAATATGATAGTTATTAAATGATATTGTATTAATAAATCCATTCAACGAACAGTGAACTTATCACAAACCTCATACGGAAAGGTTTACATGGTATCCTTATTAGTCCTTGTGTAGGCCCGGTTGGGACTAAATTCAATGAACCATGGATATAATCAAACAAACAATTTCTTCATATTCACAAACAATTTCTTCATATTCAGAGAATACACAAACTCAGTGTATCTGCAACACAATTAAAAGAATACGTAAGTTAAAAGTAGAAATCAGAAAACGATAAACTTTAAATTCCCAAATCTCTCAGAAGTATTCAAATGCAGCTTAACTAGAAAATACAAGTACAGGCAAACAGCGAAAATTAGGAAAAAAAGACACAAAAAGCACACTATTTAGAAAAGATGAAAACCCGAATAGATGATAACAAAGTGAGTATAAAAATAGAGACCAAAACTGTAGAAGTCCTTTTTTTCTTTTGACAAATAACAAGGGCCTCAAAAGGCTTATTGAAGCAAATATGGGTATGTTAACTCTGGAAAAGCCATGTAAATGTGAAGCGAAAGGAAAAAAAATACTTCCAAAGAAAGCCCCTCTGCCATGTAAATGAGAAACAAAAAGCAACAAAACACTTAAGAAGAGGGCGCCTCTGCTTTTTCTCTGGC